>MU668096.1:3554-18829 GCA_026770625.1 Nicotiana glauca
TTTGTTGTAACACGAGTGTTGTCCAATGGTGCATTGTATCTAACAGATGTGGAAGGGAAATGTGTAGAAATGGCTATCAATTCTGATGCAGTCAAGAGATATTATGTATGATTTCTTTATCTTTATGTACCTGATTGTATTTGGCATGCTTTGAGATTGAAATGATGAAGGCATTTTGTTCTGCTATCCAAACACTTTATCCTTTGTTATCCCTTTGAGCCTTATTATATTTTCTTTCGTATCCCTCTTTCGGAATCAACAACAAAACTCGAGGATCGAATGGGCAAATTAAGTGGAGAAACAGGAGAAAGACAGTGGAAAAAGAAAAGAAAAGAAAAGAAAAGAGAAAAAAAAAGAGAAGAGAAAAGAAAAAAAAAAGAGAAAAAGAAAAGAAAAGAAAGAAAAGAAAAGAAAAGAAAGAAAGAAAAGAGAAAAGAAAAGAAAGAAAAGAAAGAAAGAAAAAGAGAAAGAAAAGAAATGAAAAAGAGAAGAAGAATGGAAGGAAAGAAACATCGCAACAATGAAAGGATTTTATGACCTGAAGTACGTTTGAATTGATCCCGAAAGGGTATGTAGGCAGCCTCACTAAGGTTCAGTCACAACAAAAGAAAAATCCAAGAATCCCCAAGTATGAAATTGGGGCAAAAGTTATGGTTGTTGCAGAAATATGATTCCGAAAGTTGTAATGTCGAACCCACGTTTAATTATTTTGAGCCTTTATACCCTTCTTCCTAAACCCATCCAAAAGCCACATTATGGTCCAAAGAAAGACCTTCTGATAAATTTTAAGAAATGTCAATACAAGCAGGTAAGGTGATTCATGTTATGGATAATACTCTGGTACCAGAAGAAAGAGATATAAAAAATGAGAGAGTCTTACTGGTGAAAACCCTCACGGGCACCGTAAGGCGAAGTGAGTTTGAGAGATATTAAAAATGAGAGAGTCTTATTAGTGAAAGCCCTCACGGGCACCGTAAGGCGAAAGTGAGTTTTTCAGATGGGCAAATGAAAGAAGTCTGTGGTTGAAAGGTGTTTGGAATATGGCAAAATGAGCTAGGTTTGGGTTTTTGGTGAAAATTGGTTGTAAAAGTATGGAACAGCAAATGTGGCAATTGACAATTGATTGGTTGGACAGACTAAGTTGGTTAATCCAAAATGCATGGCATGATCAATGATATCAACCTTTCCACTCAGATAAGTCCTATCCTCTTTCTCTTTATTACAACTCATTCGTTTTCAGAGTCTTTCTATCCTCAAAACCTTCGAGGTCATTGCATTTCATTTTATTGAAATCTGTCTATAAGACATTTCAGTGTCAGTTCAATTCAGAAACAAAAGAAGGATATCAAGGCTAACTACTAGCTTCCCAGTTGTATGGCACAACAAGATTGGGACATATCAAAAGAAAGTAAAACACGAAGGTCCAATGCAAATCCCATCAGTGGGGTAATCAGATAATTGGAGGGAGAAGCAAAGTTTCATAGGAAGGGGACAAAAACATAAAACAGTAACATGAGGTAAAACATTTGGGTCGTCAAGATCAGAGGGTTGAAAGTCAGCCAGGAAGTCATGGCATTTCAAAAGCAAGTCCAAGGAAGCAAGTCGGAGCAGAGTAGGAAGCGGGAGCATGGCCAACAAGAATGCCAGCAGCTAACCACCATTTTATATTAACAAATCTTTCTTTGATTAAAACAGGGACAGAAAATTTTCTTTTGTAAGCAGGAGCCCACCTAGATAACAAGGGAATACTTTTCAAGGTAGCAAGCAGGAGCCCACCTGAAGAACAAGGGAATACTTTTAATGCAACAAGCAGGATTCCACCTGAAAAATAAGGGAATACATTTCAAACACAGTAGTCAGACACCCACCTGAAGAACAAGGGAAGTATAATGGAAGTCTTATCTTTCAAGTTAATATTCAGTAACACAACGCACCTAGTTATCAAACTGGGGCAGAAAATTTTCCTCGTTTTGTATGGTTGTTACAAGCAGGAGCCCACCTGAAGAATAAGAGAATATCTTTCAAAATTCAGCAAGCAGGAGCCCACCTGAAGAATAAGGGAATATCTTTCAAAATTCAGCAAGCAGGAGTCCACCTAAAAAATAAGGGAATATCCTTTCAAACTCAGCAAGCAGGAGCCCACCTGAAAAACAAGGGAATATCTTTTCAAATGCAACAAGCAGGCACCCACCTGGAAAACAAGGGAGGTACAATTCAAATTTTAGCCTTTAAATATCTGATAACATGATATGCCCAGTCAACAGACTGGGGCATAAAAATTTTCTTTGTTTGTCTATTTTATTGCAATCAGGCACCCACCTGGAGAATAAGGGAATACATTTTTCAAGCATCGTAATCAGGAGCCCACCTGAAGAATAAGGGAATACTTTTTCAAGCATCGCAATCAGGAACCAACCTGGAAAATAAGGGAACACACTTTCAAGCATCGCAAGCAGGAGCCCACCTAAAAAACAAGGGAATACCTTTCCAAGCATCACCATCAAGAGCCCACCTGAAGAACTAGGGAATACACTTTGCCAACAATCGCAAGTAGGAACCCACCTGAAGAATGGACACATATTTCAAATTATAGTAGTCAAGCAACATCAATAGAAATGGCAGAACATCATCAAGGCAACAACAAGAATGTCATTGGAAGAACACCAGATACAAGTTCAAGGCAACACAAGAGCAAGTTTGAAGGAATAGATAGGATTTCTTGTAACTCATAGAGCATAGCTTAGGCTAGTTTCTTTTTATTTTGACACGGTGTAATAAGGGGCCAGTAAGCAGTAACAGCAGCAACAGTAGTGAAATCACAGCTCCTGGTAATCCCAGTTACCAGACATTCCCTAACTACACTGACCTGATTCCTGTTTAGCCCAGGATATGTAGGCAACCTCTGAAGCAGGGAGTGGTCAACTCTTTTGAAATGCTTCATACGGAATATGCGAACGGGCAAAAATCTCTCATTTCTACACACTTGTCTTTGCACGAAAACTCTTTGTGTTTCCGGGCAAAGGGGGCAGCTGTGAGCACGTGATTTTTTGCCCTAAGCAAATTATTCCAAAAGTTTCAAATAAAATGATTTTACAATTTTTATGAATTTTGTTGTATTTTTTGTGTTAATTGGTTGCATAATAATTCATATAAAAAAATACAAAAATATGCACTTGCATTAGAAATCTAATTTCACATTTTAGTATTATGTAGGTATTAATTCATTTTAGAACAATTTAAAGAAAATTACAAAAAATAGTTTATTTTAGCATTTTATTGTTTTAATTGGAATTTGCTACAAAATAGTTTTAAAAGTAATTTTAGGCCATTAATTAGTTTTGAAGTTTTATTTTTTGCATCTTTATAAAATTTAGAAAAAATACAATACAAAATGATAAAATGAAAAATAACAAAAATTGAAAACAAAGCAAAGAAATAAAAAGAAAAACAAAAGAAATAAAATAAATGGAGTAAAAATTGGGCTGTTATTTTGAGCCCAAACCATAAGGATCCAACCCAGACCCCATAGAACCCCAAACCCGGCCTGATTCTCATTAAAGAGAACGACGTCGTTTGACGTCATTGGATCTGAGCCGTCCAAGGTTTTTAATCTAACGGCCCAGAGGTTATACCATTTAATTCATACAATTGTTTTGATATATTTTATATAACCCTAAAAAATGTGTCATCTTCATCGTATAACCCTTCGCCTCCTCGCCGACTTTATCGGAACCGTCACCGGCGGAAAATGTAGCCTACACCAACAACCACCAAATTCACACCGCAGATCCACCATGAACCCCTCTTTCTATCCCTACAATCGGTTTTCTGCAAATCTTGCCCTATCTCGTCGAATCTTCATCAGAAGATTTTTCGGCCAAGTTGCCGGTTAACCCAATCACCCCCAAAATAACATCATAAAACCACCTCTACCTCCTTAACCCAACCCCCATAGTATTATAATTTGAATATAGCCGGAGCATCTCAAATATTAAAATAAAAATTTTCCGGCCAAGGTCCAAATAACCCCAATTGAGTCTAGAATAACACTATGAGACCCCTTGGTCTTTCTCTATCGAACCCTTGTGAGCGTTTGGTTCAAGTGTGACTGGAGCAAGTCGATTAGAAATTTCAAAATTTTTTGAGAACCCTAGATAAGTTTCCTCAATCTTTTTCTTTTATTTTGTTTAATATTTGTCTATTTATACATGAGTTTGTTTTCAATTGTTTTCTTGGGTTTTTCTTGTGATCGATTTCCTGTTCTTTTCTGTGCTCAGATTAGTCCTATAATTTCTACAAATTCATATAAAAAATCTGTTATAAATCTGTTTAGGCTAGTTAATTTGTTTAATTCCTATTTTTCTATTTCTTTGTTTTAGTTTTGGATTGATTCTGATTGATAAATAATTCAAGTACTAAAATAATTCATATTAATCATTAGTTTAATTAGGGTTTACTGTTTAATCTCATATGAATTTTGTGGATATTTTGTATATAAAATTTTTTTTAAAGGTTTTTAAAATTTGATCAATGAATACTCGATTAGGATAATTGCATTGTTAAGTTTTGGTAACTAGATAATTAGGTTTTCTTCTATTTTTTGCTGTTTGATTTGTTAATAATTGTTTATGTTTATTTTAGTGTGAATTGATTTTTGCTTAATTGCTGATTTATGATATTAATTAGGATTGATTCTGATAATTAGGGTGTGAATTGGTTATAGCTGATGGGGTAGGCAAGGGTAGTAGTTTTGAAGGGAAGGTGGGGGCACTTTTGGAATATCAAAATAGGCTAGTGATAATTTCAGCTTAGTTTCAGGGGTAATATGGGCAATGAAAAGGGTAGTTTAATTAAAAATAGTAAAATTCAGAATAAAGTGAGGGAAGTATAGGAATTTTAGTAGGTTTAGAACATTCTAGATTGGGCTCTAGTGTAGATGTTAGTTAAACAAGTGCACTTACTTGTGCAACAAGTTAGAAATAAAGGGGTAAAAGTAGAAATAAAGAGGGACTAATATGTAAACATTAAAATCTAAATTTCCCTCTAAGTTACATCTATAAATAGGCAGTCCTTTACTTGTTTAAGAAGAGTTTCAGAAATCTTCAGATTTTTCCTCCTTAGCTTCCTCTTCAACTTTGAAATCAGATTACTGAAATTCAAAACAGAAAACTCAAAAAAGATAGAAATCCATTAGAAAAACCAAAAAAATGATACTGTTTCATTGATTTTGATCCTTGCGAGTTCAAGTAGCTGATCCGTCTCTATTAGCTCCTTTTTCTAGCAATTTGGAGACTTTATAGTAGTTCACTTGATTTCAAATAATTTTGGGAATCAATTACGCTGAGTTTGATTGTCTGTGGAGCTGCTAACTGCTGAATACATTCCTGGCTCTGAAAAGTTATTTTCTGATTCAAATCTGTTCCTGATCTGCCTGTGGTGATTGCTGTAACTCAAATCTGCCTGCTGACCTCTTTTTCTTCGTTCATTTGATCTAATTCCAGGTACATATCCTGAGCCTATTTGATGTGGCTATATCTGTTGAAAAATTGAAATAGAATTGCGGCTGTTACTCTGCCATACACAGCTTTGTAAATTCAATTGTTTGTTTGGAATATGAAGGATAAGATGAAAACAAGAGTTGAAACTTATGTCTTCTAGCTGGACTTCTTAACATTTTTCTATTGTTTTATTTTTTTCAGATCTATATACCTAGATTTGTTTAGTCTTAGTTTTTATAATGTTTTAATGTGATTCATGTAATAAGTAGTATATATGTTCTGCTCGTTAATCAGTCCTATGGCATTTTGAGATGATCTCAGTATATTTAGATGGAATTTGGCTTTAAGTAATAAATAATATGAAGGATAGCATGTGTATCTCAAATATGAATTAGTTTAAGTTAGAGATTGTCATTTACGAGTTCAGTAGTATAATGCATGCTTATAGATTTAAAATAAAAATGCAAAATAACTGATAAAGCTCGAATTAGTTCGTACTCGTTGTGTTTCATTTCCCTGAATCAAATTCTGCATTCATTCTATGATTTCATTTTTTTATGAGTGTATTAAATTTAGAAGTTAGCCAATTTAATCAACTCGTGAGATTAGGCAGATTATAGTGGCTCGGTGCCAATTGTTGGCATCCTTAACTTGGGTTGATTTTCAGGCCAAGCGTTTACACAGGCCCAAAATGACTTGAAGAGTCAATAGTAGTCTGGCCACCCATAAGATATGGCTGAGTATATTCTAGGCTTGGGTCAACCTTTTCAAGCCCAAATTATTGTTGAAAAATCATTTGCCTTTCATAAAATAATTGATTAGTTAAAATATGGAAAATTAATTCATAAATATAAAATTGGATCTTGAGTTAGGTAGTAGGTTCAAGCAAAAAGGTTTTACCCTTTTGTTTGAATTCAGATTTGAATTCGAGATTCGAATTTATATTCATGGATTAATTAACCTTAGAAACCAAACAACATAAAATAGAAAATTTAGTTACTTTAAGTTGGCCTTTAATAATAAAAATGAGACGAGCCTCGTCAAATCAAAGATATAATTGCGGGGCCCTCATTAATTACTTAATTCAAAAAAAAATAATTAGTATTCGGGACAGGCAGTTTAGCGAATTTTACGGCCTTCCCAAAAGATAACAACACGTTAGTCGCTTTAGGCGTGCTCTTAATAAAATTACCTTCCTAAATATGGGTAGGCATTTCATGCGACCCAAATCCAAATCCGAAAATGTTGAACAAGATTGTATCGAGGATCCGGGTGCATTTCATGTGACGTGATCCGAAAATACGTTCTTAAACGACGTTCACTTTCTTAAATAAAAAATAATAATTGACAAAAGCGGTAAATAACTTTAAAATTGCATTGTAGGTTTAACATGTATCAAAAATCAGATATTTTAGCCAAGTATAACAGTTGAGCGACCATGCTAGAACCACAGAACTCGGGAGTGCCTAACACCTTCTCCCCGGTTAACAGAATTCCTTACCCGGATTTCTGGTTCGCGACTGTAATACAAAGTCAAACCTTTTCCTCGATTCGGGATTCAAACTGATGACTTGGGACACCATAAATCTCCCAAGTGGCGACTCTGAATCTTAAATAAAACGAATCCCGTTTCGATTGTCCTTTAGGTGGAAAAACTCCTTCTTTATTATACCCTTCCCCGGGGTGTAGTAAAACCTTCGAAAAAGGAGGTGTGACAGCGTGTTCAAGCCTTATCTTGATTCGTTTGTCATGGTCTTCATTGATGACATTCTGGTATATTCGCGTAGTCAGGAGAAGCACGCGGAACATTTGAGGGTCGTATTGTAGAAATTGAAGGAGAAGAAACTTTATGCAAAGTTCTCCAAGTGTGAGTTTTGGCTCGGGTTAGTGGCATTCTTGGGACACATGGTGTCCAGTGAGGGTATACAGGTTGACCCAAAGAAGATAGATGTGGTGCAGAGTTGGCCCAGACCGTTCTCAGCCATAGAGATTCATAGTTTTCTTGGGTTGGCTGGCTATTATCATCGGTTTGTTCAGGGATTCTCATCCATTGCATCACCCTTAACCAAGTTGACTCAGAAGGGTGCTTTATTTGAATGGTCCGACGAGTGTGAGGAGAGCTTTCAGAAGCTCAAGATAGATTTGACCACAGCTCCAGTGTTGGTTTTGCTATCAACTTCGGGTTGATATACGGTGTATTGTGATGCTTCGAGAGTAGGCATCGGTTGTGTGTTGATGCAGGAGGGTAGAGTTATTGCTTATGCTTCTTGTCAGTTGAAGCCCCATGAGAAGAATTACCCCGTTCATGATTTAGAGTTGGCTGCCATAGTTCACGCATTGAAGATTTGGAGGCATTACTTGTATGGCGTGTCTTGTGAGGTATTCACTGATCACCGCTGTCTTCTGCAGTTGTTCAAGCAAAAGGATCTTAATTTGAGGTAGCATAGATGGTTGGAGTTTCTTAAGGATTATGATATCTCTATATTGTACCATCCAGGAAAGGCCAATATGGTTGCCGATGCTTTGAGCCGAAAGGTAGTGAGTATGGGGAGTTTGGCATATATTCCAGTTGGGAAGAGACCACTTGCAGTTGATGTTCAGTCTTTGGCCAATCGGTTCGTGAGGTTGGATATTTCTATGCCCAGTCGGGTATTAGCTTGTGTGGTATCTCAGTCTTCTTTATATGATCGCATCAGAGTGTGCCATTATGATGATCCGCATTTTCTTGTCCTTAGGGATATAGTTCAGCATGATGATGCTAGAGATGTGACCATTGGTGATGATGGAGTGTTGAGGATGCAGGGTCGGATTTGTATGCCCAATGTGGATGTTCTTCGGGAGTTGATTCTGGAGGAGGCCCATAGCTCGCGGTATTCTATTTATCCGAGAGTCGTGAAGATGTATCAGGATCTTAGACAGCATTACTGGTGGCAGAGAATGAGGAAAGAGTTGGGTACTCAGGTGCAGTTGAGCACAACTTTTAATCCTCAGATAGACGGGCAGTCCGAGCGTACTATTCAAATATTGGATGACATGTTGCGTGCTTGTGTTATTGACTTCGGAGGGTCATGGGATCAGTTTCTACCGCTCGCAGAGTTTGCTTATAACAATAACTACCAGTAGAGTATTCAGGTGGCTCCATATGAGGCTTTGTATAAGAGACGGTGTAGATCTCCAGAGGCTTCATACAATACAGTCGAGGCAAAAGGGTTATGCTGACAGGAAGGTTCGAGATGTGTCTTACATGGTTGGCGAGAAGGTTCTATTGAAAGTCTCACCCATGAAGGGTGTTATGAGATTTGGAAAGAAAGGGAAGTTGAGTCTGCGGTTCATCAGACCATTTGAGGTACTTCGGAGGATTGGGGAGGTGGTTTATGAGCTTGCCCTGCCACCTAGCTTGTCGAGTATTCATCCGGAATTTCATGTTCCTACGCTCTGGAAGTATATTGGGGATCCGTCTCATGTTCTGGATTTCATCACGGTTCAGTTGGAGGATGATTTGACTTATAGTGTGGAGCCAGTAGCTATTTTGGGTTGTCAGATTCGAAAGTTGAGGTCAAAGGATATAACTTCAATAAAGGTGCAGTGGAGAGGTCGGCCCGTGGAGGAGGCTACCTGGGAGACCGAGCAAGAGATACGGAGCAGATTTCCTCACCTATTTAAGGCATCAGGTACGTTTCTTGACTTGTTCGAGGACGAACGTTTGTTTAAGTTGGGGAGGATGTGACAACCCATCCAGTCGTCTCATGAGTTACCACTCCATTTCCCCCATTTCTGCTTCTTTATGCTTCGTTATTCGTGTTTTGTGGTATCGGGTTGGTCGGATCGAGTCCGAAATGATTTTTGATAAGGTTTGAGACACTTAGTCTCTTTTAAGAAGGTTTGAGTTGGAAAAGTCAACCGGATGTTGACATATGTGTTAGAGGGCTCAGATGTGAGTTCCGATGGTTTGGTTAGCTTCGGGAGGTAATTTTTGACTTAGGAGCGTGATCGGAATAGGTTTTGGAGGTCCGGAGTAGAATTAGGCTTGAATTGGCGAAGTTGATATTTTGGCAATTTCCGGTTGATAGGTGAGATTTTGATATAAGGGTCGGAATAGAATTCTGAGAGTTGCAGTAGCTTCGTTGTGCCATTCGAGATGTGCGTGCAAAAGTTTTGGGTCATTTGTCACGACTCAAAATCCACTAAGGGTCGTGGTGGCGCCGGACACCCGTGTCAGGCCAGCTAACTAACTTATCAATAAATTCCTCTTTTAATACTTTTGAAAATCTACGGTTTTTCCTTCTATTTTTATAAATAAAAGTTCACTATTTGAATTCAAATTTTAAATGATAACAACTAGTACAAATCTGTTGAAAACCATCCCAAAAACCCGATGTCACAAGTACACGAGCAACTACTGGTAAGAGAAATAAAATACAATATCCGTACGGAATACAAAGGACGAAAAGTACATGCAATACACTGGAAGAGACTACCTTAGCTGCGGTCGCCTCGAAAGTTGCAGCTCACCTAGTCCCAGCGTCATCCAAGCTGCTACGCTCAGCAGGCTGCTAGAGGTGTATATACCTGTGCAACAAAAATGCACAGAAGTGTAGTATGAGTACGTAATCTACGTGTACTCAGTGAGTATCCCGCCTAATCCCGAAGGGGTAGAGACGAGATGGCCAACTCCGACACTCACTAGAGGTCAATTATCAATATTCTATAAGTGCGAGGAAAATCATGGACTTATATAGAAGTCCTAACTGTGAAGCCAAATAAACTGGTACACACCTTCAACAATAAATCAAGGGCTTCCAAAGTTTATTCTTTATTATCTTATCAGTTTATGTCAAGCCACATAGGGCCAATTCCACATTTACAATTTTCAAGTAACAGATAAACATGCGCAAATCATGCCGAGGTCGATGGCCCGCTCCAACAGAATGTAAATTGTGCACTGCCGAGGGTCAAGCGGCACGAACCATAGATGCATCTATTATCACCGAGGCGTTCGGCCCGTTCCATAATTAAACACATATCGGGGAATATCTATTCAAATAAAACCAATTCTCCTTTAACAACTTTAAAAAATGAAGTTTAATCCCTTTGAAATTCATTTACTAATTTAATGTGATTTAGGCAGTTCAAACCATAAATGGGTTCACTATAATCCATGCATAACATGCTCTTTGGGTCCTAGACTACCCGGACAATAGCATGATAGTAGCTACGCACAGACTCTCGTCACCTCGTGCGTACGTAGCCCCTACAAATAGGAGCACATAATCATTTACTTCACCTATGGGGTAAATTCCCTCTCACAGGATTAGAAAGGAGACTCACCTCGCTCCGAAGACTCATAACCGGCATTCTACATTCTTCCGAAGGCTTGCACCAATGCACAGTGCTCCAAAACTAGCCAACGATAATATAAATCCATTAATATATGCTAAATTATACTTTACAACCCAATTTATAACCATTCCTAACCCTGAACGAAAAGTTGACCAAAATGCCCTCGGGCCCAAGTACCCGAAATCTAAAATTTCTCTAAGGTAAAGATTACCCATAACCTTAGAAACTCAATACATAATTTTCTCTTAATTCCATACTCGAAATTGTGGCTAACATCCAGGATTATAACTTTCTGGGTTTTCAACAAAAACTCCCAATATTTACTCTAATTTCCATGCTTAAATCCATATATAATTGATATATTTAACTCAAAAGTGATAGGGATAACTTACCTTAACATTGATGACGAAAATCCCTTCCTTGAAGCTCCCAAAAATCGCCCCAATCCATGAGAAATATGATAGAAATGGCCAATCCCCGACTTTAAAATGATATTCTGCCTCTAGGGATTTCCGCTTCTGAAGAAAAATCCCGCTTCCGCGATCCCGCTTCTGCGGTCCATGGACTACAGCCCTTTCTCGCTTCTGCGATAGCTTAACCGCTTTTGCGGTTTTGCTTTTGCGGATAGAGGGCCGCTTCTGCGGTCCTGGGCTCCCTCCCCCCTAACCGCTTCTGCGATGACCCTTCCGCAGATGTGGTTCCGCTTCTGCGGAATTTAGACCGCATCTGCGGTCCTCAAGCTATGGACCAAAAACCGCATCTGCGGCTCCCCTTTCACTTCTGCGGTGCCGCTTCTGCGGTCAACCAACCGCAGAAGCGAAAATACCAGCAACCAGATGCCTTCAGCTCTATTCCAAAATTAAATTTCGATCCGTTAACCACCCGGAATCCACCGGAGGCCCCCAGGACCCCAACCAATCATACCAACCAGTCCCAAAGCACATTACGGACTTACTTGAGGCCTCAAATCACATCAAACAACGCTAAAATCATCAATCGACCTCCAATTCAAGCTTTATGAACTTCAAACTTTCCAACTTCTACTTCCGATGTTTAAACCTATCAAATCACGTTCGATTGACCTCAAATTTTGCATACAAGTCATATTTGACATTACGGACCTACTCCAACTTCTAGAATCGGATTCCGACCCCGATATCAAAAAGTCAACCTCCGGTCAAACTTCCCAAAAACCTTTAAATTTCTATCTTTAGCCAAATGACTTCAAAATGACCTACGGACCTCCGCATTCACTTCCGATCGCGCTCCCAATTCCAGAATCACCATAAGGAGCTACTCCCAGTTTTGGAATTCCAAACGGACATCGATAACACTGAAATGCTCTTCAAGCTAAACTTATGAAATTTCTTTTAAAATGCTACCTTCCACAATAGGCGTCAAAACGCTCCCGTGTTATCCAAAACCCAAACTGAGCATACGCCTAAGTCCGCAATCATCATACAAACCTGCTGGAACCTTCAGATCCTGATTCCGAGGTTGTTTACTCAAAATTCTAATCCTAGTTCATTCTTTCAACTTTAACTTCTGTAATTAGCTTTTGACAATTTCTTTTATTCCTAATTTCTTGGTAAGAATTGTGTCCTCCTTTCTTTTGAACTTAGTGTAATCTTATAGTCGTTTATGATCATTATTATTATTAGAAAGCAAGAATAAGTAATCACCGCCACCACCTGCGAAGGACATTATCCTGTCATGACCCAAAATCACTATATTTTAAAAACTAATTTCTTTTATTCCTAATTTCTTGGTAAGAATTGTGTCCTCCTTTCTTATGAACTTAGTGTAATTTTATAATTATTCCTAATTAGCTTTTGACAATTTCTTTTATTCCTAATTTCTTGGTAAGAATTGTGTCCTCCTTTCTTTTGAACTTAGTGTAATCTTATAGTCGTTTATGTTCATTATTAGAAAGCAAGAATAAGTAATCACCACCACCACCACCTGTGAAGGACATTATACCACCACCTGTGAAGGACATTATCATGTCATGACCCAAAATCACAATATGTTAAAAACTAATTTCTTTTATTCCTAATTTCTTGGTAAGAATTGTGTCCTCCTTTCTTATGAACTTAGTGTAATCTTATAGTCGTTTATGTTCATTATTAGAAAGCAAGAATAAGTAATCACCACCATCTGCGAAGGACATTATACCTGTCACGACCCAAAATCTACTATATGTCGTGATGACGCCTAATGCCGCCGTAGGCAAGCCAATTATGTTTGATCCTCTTAATTACTCATTTTTATTGCTTTGAAATTATAATTTTCACTAATTAAATATTATGAATAGAATTTGCAGGACAAATGATAATATTTTTCACAAACTATAACGATGAACAACCCGAAAGCACCCTAAAAATCGATGCCACAAGTGCATGAGTATCAACTAGGAAATATGATAACATACAACACCTATCTAGAATACAAATTTGACAGGAAAATATAAATAACTCTGATGGAGACTCTGTGTGATGCAGACTCGTAACATGAGATGCAGCACACCAAAGTTCCTGCAATAGCCGCGCCTCTATGCCCACAAGACCACTAGACATATATGTACCTGCACAAAATGTAGATCAAGTGTAGCATGAGTACGTAAATCACCGCGTACCTGTAAGTATCTAGTTTAACCTCGAAGAAGTAGTGACGAGGGGTCGACTTCGATACTTACTATGGCATAACAATAAAATACTGATATTATACTTAAGCATGGGTTGTATAAAAATAGTTGAAAACTCAATAACAGGAAGTAAGTAAACAATTCTTTTACTAATAAAAAAATTTTCAATCTATTTTTATCATTTAACAATTTATATTTTAAGCCAACGAAGAAATATCAATTTTAGTTACAAAGATTTATCATGAGTAAGTCATGCCGAGATCGTACGGTCTGATCCAACATATATTTAAACTATGCTATGCTGAGGGTCGAACGACGCGAACCAGAGATGCATCTATCTGCTACTGAGTCGTTCGGCTCGCTCCACAAAAGAGAAAAATACATTAAAACAATCAATTCAAGATTTATTAAGGAGCAATTATTCAAAGAGATACCAATTCACATACGGTCAAGTAACTGAAGTTTAATTATTTACAATTCCTTTATCAAGTATGTATCGACCCAACCGGTCGTTTTGAGCTCTAGTGCTTCGTTCAGTGGTCTCAGGCCAAGAGCAACTTCATTTCAGGTATATTGACTTTTGCGTATGATCGGAATTGAAATTCAGGAAGATCAGAGTTAAATTTAAATGAAAATTCTCATTTCAGAAGCCTTAAGTTGGAGAAAATGGCTAAGATTGGAATTTTGAGTAAACGACCTCTGAATCGAGATCCGAAGGTTCCAGCAGGTTCGTATGACGATTTCAGACTTGGGCGTATGCCCGGATTGGGTTTTGGATTAACCGGGAGCGTTTTGGTGCCTATTGTGAAAGTTAGCATTTTGGAAAAAATTTCATAAGTTTGGTTAGAAGTGCATTTCAGTGTTATCAATATCCGTTTGATATTTCGAGAATATGAATAGCTCCGTAAGATGATTCTGGAGTTGGGAGTGCAATCTAAAGTGAATTCGGAGGTCCGTAGGTCATTTTGAGGCCATTTGGCTAAAGATAGAAATTTGAAGGTTTTTAAGAAGTTTGACCGGAAGTGGACTTTTTGATATCGGTGTCAGAATCTGATTCCGAAAGTTGGAGTAGGTCCGTAATGTCAAATATGACTTGTGTGCAAAATTTGAGGTCAATCGAATATGATTTGATAGGTTTAAACTATCACGACCCAAAATCCACTAAGGGTCGTGGTGGCACCGGACACCACTGTCAGGCCAGCCAATTAGATTACCGATTTAAAAATCCTTTTTAAATACACCAAATTCCAGAAATTTCCTTCCATTTTCACAATTAAAAGGGTTTTTCTTCAATTCAACTTAACAATAACAATTAAATCGAACCTTTCGAAAACCATCCCAGAACCCGGTGTCACAAGTGCATGAATGACTACTGATAGTGAAATAAAATAAAACCTCTGTCCGAAATACAGTGGACAGAAAATAAATAATCAAAATACGGAAAGGAACTACACTAGCTGCAGGTCGCCTCGCAAATTTGCAGCTCACCTAGTGCCAGAGTTATCCATGCCGCAACACCAATAGGCTGCTAGAAGTGTACGTGTACCTGTGCAACAAAAATGCACAGAAGTGTAGTATGAGTATGTAATCAACGTGTACTCAGTGAGTGTCCCGCCTAATCCCGAAGGGGTAGAGACGAGATAGCCACGAGATAGCCACTTTGACTCACTCTAATGGTCCGACGATCATTTATCCTCATTATACATATTAATTCGTGGATTTATTCTTTATAGACATGATTCTAATCAAATAGTGGAAACAAATAAACACGTAGTTCTTTCGTAGGAAAATTT
>MU668096.1:23247-33898 GCA_026770625.1 Nicotiana glauca
ACTTCGTTGAGATTTAGATTTGGGTCACATAAATGTACACCCGTACTTAATAAAGTATATTATTATAAATCGCGCCTAAAGCATCTACGTCTATGTTAACTTTGGGAAAGACCATAAAATTTGCTAAACGGTCCTTCCAAGTCTAAAATTTTATATAGCAATTTATTTGAGGGCCCCGCAATTGTATATTTAAGGCGGCGAGGCTCATCTTGTTTTTATTTATTAAGGACAACCTAAAGACGTCTATAATTTCTTTATCAATTATTAAAAGGGAATGAGCTTAACTATGTGGGGGTCGATTTACTAATCGGAAAACATAGCTTCATTTTTACGGTCCATGCTCAACCATTGAGCTAGTCCATAATGGGGCTCAAAAACAGCCCAGCATCAAAAATCCACGTCTCGTGCCCAGAAGAGGATCGGGCCCATGTCTGTACTGAAAATCTCACCAAATTTGGGCCAATTGTTAAGGCCTTGATTGGAATTTCTACAAACAATTAGTAACCTATTCAAATTATAGGCATTTTCCATTTTAGTTACTGAAACGTGAATTGCTACAAATTCCATTTTTTCAAGTCAAATTAATTCAGCTATTAGCTACCAGAAAATTTCCTTTATTCTGTTAATAGTAGGAAAATGCTACTTAACATGAATAACTGAACTCGAAAGGAGAAGATAAACACCTGCCTAATTGTTATTTCAATTGCTTCATATATTTATCAAAGTAAACAAAACATATTATAAATTCCTACAACTGAGCTACAACATGCTTCAGATTTATCTATTATCTCAGAAGATATACTGTTACGTAAAGCATCTATAGTCGTAATATGAATCCTAGATTGACCTGTCACTTTTATTACTATAAGTTCTGCATTTTAGCCTTATTAAGTAAGATCATGGATTTTATGAAATGCTAACACAGATCCATATCAGTCAGAGCTTAAGTATAACAACAACAATCTAGAAATTTAGTTACAATTAGATTATTCCTAATTGAATACATATATTCCTAACCGTATTCTATATAAATCGAAATAAAAAAAAACAGAGGTAAACAAATGTCAAGTGAACAACTTCATTTCTTCAAATTTGTTATTATAGCTTCACAGTCGATTGAGATCAGATGATATACCTGGAAACAGAATGAAAAGCCAATGAGAATCTAAGAAATCAACAGGAAAGGACCAGCAATGAGAGTTCAACAGCAATTAATCCAGCTATGAGATCAACAAACTCAAATCCAGCAGAGATCACAACTCAAAAAGCAATAACGACATACAAATTAACAAACAACATCGAATAATTTTCAAACTTGATCTGAGAAACTAATGCAGCAGTAGAGTTTTCGAATTGCTTATATTATTTTGGTATTTTTAACTTGGAAATGAGGGATTTCTGAGATGCAAGCTTAGAATTGCAGGGAATAATTCAGAAAGGATTTCAGGTTTTTCTCCAAACTTCCAAACTTCAAAACCCTATTCAAGGAGGCCAAGTGAGGCCTATTTATAGAACAAATAGGGAGGGAAATTTAAATTTCTGATATTCTCAGTTTAACCCCCCTTCTTATGACTTGTTCAACGAATCACTACACTTACTTTGTTAAAAACTGCATTAGAACCCATTCTAGAAGGTTCTAGTGGTATCTACCATGTTCCTTAATCCTTAAATGTCTACCTTGCCCTCACTTTTATTCAAAATTTACCCAATTGCCCTTTTGTTATACCTGAAATACCCCTACTTCCTTAATCTTATTACCACTATCCCTTTTTCTATACCCAAAACACCCCTGAACCTATTTTTTTTTTACCCTTTACCCTTATTGCCTTTTACCTCTTTATCCCTTAATGCTAACTGATTTTAATCGAATAAAACCTAATTAATAGGCTAATTAACCTACTGATTATTAGCTAATTCTAATTAATTAACTAAAATCAATCAGTTATACTAAAGAATCCTAATTTTCAGAATTGTCAAAGATATATTCTTATCAGCTAAAATAAATCAGATTAATCAAACTAATAACCAACTAAATAAAATTATTTCAGAATCAACTCATAAGAAGCAGAATTGAAGACCTCTAGAAAATAATCAACAAAAATCTAATTTTTAAAAACCCTAAATAATATCAATAGATAACACCAAAATAATACCGAAAAATTATCAAAGTCCGTTAATTCCTAGAAATTATTTATTACCTTTTTCTCAAAACAGTATTAGTTTTTTAAACGAACCAAGAAATTAAAGGTATTATCAAAAAAAAAAAATCCAAAGTATCAAGAATTAGAGAAGGAAGAACGAACATGCATACAAGAAAAATAAAAGAAAAACATAAAAAAACAAGAGGATAAGGCACTTAGCTTTTTTTTCATTATTTTCTCGGCTTTTCTTTTTCTTTCTTTTTTCCTTTCTTTCTTTCTTTCTTTCTTCTTTTCTTTCTTTCTTCTTTTTTGGTTGAACAAAAATTCTTGGTTTTCCAGGCAGACCCTTTTTTTTGATTATTTTTGATCTTTCAAAGGTTTTTGGGACTTAAAGACTTCAGAATAGGATTAAGGAGATCGAGGAGCACTCTTGGTATGATTTTGGTTATTTTTGGGTTAAAGGTTGTTCTAGTTCCGGCGATGTTCAATCGAATATTTGAGAGAAAGGAGGCTGATTCGAGACAAACGGGGTGCATGGGTGGGAAGAAGGCGTTGAGAGGTGTCTGGGGTGTTAATGGTGAAAGGTTTGGCGTAGTTTGCATTTCCCGCCGGTAGGGTTCCGGCGGGTTGTGGGAGAGGACGAAGGGGCGGCTAGGTTTTTTGGGGAAGAAGGTGTGTGAAATGAGTTGTATGTGTGTATGTATAATTTGTATATTAAAAGACTACGGGCGATTCTAGACCGTTGGATTGGATGAGTGAACGGTTCAGATCTCTTAGGACTTAAACGACACCGTATGGGTTTTAATGAAGGTGGGGCATCGTCCGTTAGATCTTGTTAAATGAACGACTCAGATTGATCGACGCCTATACGGCGTCGTTTAACTAATTTCGGGATTGGATCGGGGAACAATTTTGGGCTTGGGTCGCTTGGCTTCGGGTCTTGGGCTGGGGCTGGTGGACCGGATAAAATGACTTCTTGGGCCTGGAATTAAATGAGCAGTCCATTTGAATTTTTATTTTCTCTTTATTTGATTTTGTTTTTGTTTTCATTTTTGTATTTTTTTTGTATTTATTTTCTGATTGTGTTAAATTCCATTATCACACTGAAACTAATTATATTCTGAACACTTATTTAATATCTATTATAGTAATTTTCAATTAAAGCAAAATATTATCTTTTCTTTTGATTTTTTTTAAAAAAAATAAATTAATACTAAATTTGTAAAATTAAACCCCCAATGTAGGTGTATATTTTTTTGTATTTTTATATTTATTCTTTAGTATGAATTAAAATGCAACAACTAATCACCAATTTCAACAAAAATCCAGTAAAAGGTAGAATAATAAGAAGTTATTTAATTGGATCTTTTGGAATAAAATTGCTTAGGGCAAAAATCACGTGCTCACAATGTGCTCCTATTTGTGGGGGCTACGTACGCACGAGGTGACGAGAGTTCTTGCTTAGCTACTATTATGCTATTGTCCGGGTAGTCTAGGATCCAAAAGCATGTTATACTTTGAATATTTATAATCTTATGGATAATTGAATTGCTTAAACCACATCAAAATAGTAAATGAATTTTTAATAGGATCTGATTCTATTTTCTTAAAAATTGTTAAAGGAGAATTGGTTTTATTTGGATAATTATTCCCGATAAAATTCTAATTGGCTATTTGAGCATGTATATTATGTGTACCTGCGATGCATGGATAATTCGCGAGCAGGGTGATTGTGTATCTTATGTGTACCTGCGTCACATGGATGATTCGCGAGTAGGGTGATTGTTTATTTTATGTTAACCACGTCACATGAATGATTCGCGAGCGGGGTAATAGATGCATCTACGGTTCGGGCCGTTCGACCCTCGGCAGTGCACATTTTACATTCCTGTTGGATCGGGCTGTCGCCTCGGTGTGATTTGCGCATGTTATTTTTTGTTTGGGAATTTTAAATGTGAAATTTGCCTTCTTGGCTTGATATAAATTGATAAGATAATAAAGAATAAACCTTGGAAGCCCTTGATTAATTGTTGAAGGTGTTTACCTGTTTTCTGGCTTCGCGAATTAGAACTACTATATAAATCCATGATCTTTCCTCACATTTCTAGGATATTGATAATCGACCTCTAGTAAGTGTCAAAGTTGACCGTCTCGTCTCTACTTCTTCAAGATTAGGCAGTACACTCATTGAGTACACGTTGTTTACGTACTCATACTACACTTCTGTGCATTTTTGTTGCACATGTATATATATTCCTAGCAACCTACTGGGCGTAGCAGCGCGGATGATTCTGGGACTAGGTGAGCTGCATTATTCGAGGTAACCCGCAGCTAGTGTAGTTCCTTTCAGCATTTTGTATTTTATTCCCTGTCCAATGTATTTTGGATAGATGTTGTATTTTATTTACCTTGTAGTTGCTCATGCACTTGTGACATCGGGTTCTGGGATGGTTTTCGAAAGATTTGTACTAATCATTATTATTTAATTTTAATTGAAGTAGAGATTGTTTTAATTACGAGAAATGGAAGGAAAAATCCTAGATTTTCAAAGGTATTAAAAGAGAATTTAATTAATAATTTAGTTAGCTTGCCTGACAGGGGTGTCCGGCGCCACCACGACCCTCAGTGAATTTTGGGTCGTGACAACATGGTATCAGAGCACTAGGTTCCCGTCGGTTTCATGAGTCATGATCAAGTCTAGTAGAGTCATGCGGATCGGTACAGAGACGTCTGTACTTATCCTTGAGAGGCTACAAGGCTGTTAGGAGTACTTCCCTTCTTGATTTCCTTATCGTGCGGTTCAATTCCTTTGAATCTTATGCCTTTGATTTCTTCCTGCTCAATCTTACGCGAGCGCTTGTTATAAATCAAAAGTTGAAGAATTGAAATGACACTACAAATGTGGTGCAGGATGATTCTCCCGGTATAGCTGATTTGACTATTATGGTCGCCTTATGGAAGGATATTCTATTGTTTCATCTCAGTAATGGAACTTCTAAGAGCCTTGAGGCTAGGCACACGTTGCCATAATGCTTATGAGCGATTATTCCGCAGTGTTGTTGTGGTGGTAGGGTGTTTGCCCACGTGTTAGAGCAGTGAATGAATTGAAGGAGGTTTACTCAGTTTGTAATCAAAGGGATTCCGAATTTTATTCCCGGCAGGGGAAAAACAATCGAATTAAGGATGGTCAGATGTGGACTGGTGGAAGTAATGAAACATGGTAATTGCAAGCGTGGTGGAGTTCTCCTCTATATGGGGGAGCTGTTGTCCTAATTGAACGCTTTAAGTTTGTCGGTGTTATAATCTGCTACAATTCGCCTTGGGACAAGATATTGCAAAATAGTATTGGAGATACAACTATCAGATATCACAGGGTGCGGTGGTTCTGGATTGAATCAGTATTTCAATATGGCGGTTCGAGTAGATGACCTTCAGAAAAGTTTAAAGTTAGTAACAAATTGTGGATTCAAGTTCCAGGAAGATACATTTTATTAAGGCAACAACGGAGCAACAAAAGATGAGAAATTATATGGGAAGTGTCAGGCAGAATTTTAAACTTCTAAAGGGCTAGACTTAGGGAGCGTAGGCCGAGCAGTTTATTAAAGAAGTGAGTTTGCCAAAGTGAGAGAGCAGCAGAGCTGCGTAGGGTCTTGGTAAGGGGAAAACTATGCACCTTAAGAAGAGTTTGGAACGACTTGAGAACATTGGTGCTTGGTTATTGGCGTCTGTTGATCTAATTTGAAGTAGGGATTCTTGTGCGGCCGGAGATTTAATATAACGGAAAGGAGCCGCTCAAATAAAGAAAGATGTAGCATGACTTTGAAGTGGAAGGATGTTATCGCACATTTAATAGATGTCTGCGAGGGGTGAATTGACTTGTGCAGCTGGAGAGTGAGCTGGGACTCAGGATGGGTTGTTGATGTCATAGTGATTGTACCTCATGCAGCAGCGTTGGAAGATGCCGGGGAGTGATTTCTACAGGTGGGGTATTCCTGTGAGCAGGTTAGCAGTCGCGTGGTTGGTGAGGCTTCTGTGAAGAGTTCTACTGGTTATGCAACAAAGGGAATTGTTGTGTGAATGTTGTTAATTATTTAGAGTATCAAATTGGATTTCTACGGTAAGATATCGAGAATGCTGGAGATTGATTGTGCAAGGTTATGTCAATAAGAAATTAAGAATCCTGGTGAACTTCAGAGTTTTGTAATAGTGGCTTCGAGCTAAGTGGGAGAGTCCCACCATCTATGATTGGGTTTCATGGTTAACTACTTGCAAAGTTTCTGGTGATTAGAATGCTGATGGGTTATTTCAACTACAGGAAAGGAACATAAGTGGTAATTTGAGCAAATAAATTGTTAACAGTGTGCTATCGTTGGCCTTATTGGCCCATGTTCAGACTTGGGGAGTGATTCTGTCAGGTCCTCCATTGAGAATCATGGAGTTGATTATATTCGGTCCAAGTCAGAGCGGGTGGCTCTCAGCAATAGTCCTAGCGGATTCAAAGAGGTAAAGTGTGGTGCCTAATGGTGTTGATCCTATAGGTATGGTCAATGACCAAGCTTGGTAGTGGCCTATGAGAAGAGGCGCAGAATGTTCTATGATGTTTGTCTTGTGACGTAGCAATGGGGAGGTACGAAATGGTTCGTGGGATTTGAGGCAGCAGTGTCTCGTGGTTCAAGGTCACTTGGGATAAGTGCGGATAGAGTATGTTATGCGTTGAATGGGGTTGGTATTATTTCTAAGGCAATCAAGGATAAATTGGAAGAATATAGATTTGTTAGCCGTAGTTGAAATGGCATATTGAGGCCAACGATCAGTTCATTCCACGTAATCAAGTTATGTGTATGATTTGTGGTGGTACGTGTGAGGCATGTCGGCCACCATAATTGATGTTATGCAGAAGTATTCTTCTGTTATGGCTTGTTAAGAGGAAGCGGATTTCGGAAGGGCTATGGTGGCTTGGACCACTGCTCGCAGATTTGCATATTCTACGGTTATGGGAATTTACCTGTATATTGCTATGATTCCCCTGAAGTGAGTTAAGTGCAAAGTTCTTATATGATGAAGTGTTGAAATAATAATGGTTTCGGAGTCATGATGAAAATTGTGTTCTATCGTATATTGGCACGTTGGTTGCAGTGAGTAGCATGGAAATTCAAAGTGAAGATCAAGGTTGCAGTTTTGTGCTGGTAAGTATGTCGCGGGTTCGGATGAGCAAGGAAAGGGTTGAATGATTAAAGTAAATTTGTGTTGTCTTCAGCGTCACCTGAGATCGATATTTTGTGAAAAAGACTTTGCATCCTGGCTAAGGATTCTTGATCGCTTTTCAGCGTTAGTGCGGCCGATGGTTTGGATGAGCGGACCCGTTATATATTTCGAAAGATTGTTGGAGTGTGTCCCACGGGAAGATTGTATAAGTGTGACATGTAGTCACTTGATTAACTAAAGATTTAAACCAAGTATGAGGATTGTGGTAATATCATTAATTTGAGAATTTAGGCCCGGAGGGCACTTTGTTTATTGGGTTATGAACTGAGGAGGTTGCTCCAGTTATGATGGTTGTTCTTGTGTGTTATGAGGAAAAGTGAGTTACCTTGGACCTTTGAAAGATCATTAGCCAAGTTGGTGCAATCAAAAATTGGCTTGAGATTAGTGGATTGATTTACATGTGAACAGGGCTTTATATTAGGCCAATTGTGTTCATTTCAGTAACGCGCTCCTTATGGAGTAGTCAGGGTGTTATCTCGTTGTCAGATATTTTATGTAGTGATGCATTGCGCCGTGTAAGTTATGAGACGGCCTGAGAAATTGTGTATGTGTTAAGGATCAACGTGGAATGATGTATTGTGAGCAAGATGGCTCTTGGGATTAAGATTTGTATATCGCACCTCAGTCGTGCTTGCGTTTTGTAGCTTATGGCGCTGTATGTTCCCTCAGGGATGGTATTATGCACTTAGCGTGCTTGTGACCAAATTCGATATCTTGTTGTAATGGGCAGCTTGGCCCGATGTATATCTCTTTATGTGAGTTCTACGTGTGGATCGGGTGGCACGCTGCCATGGGTATGTTACTTGGATCGGGTGGCACGCCTCCATGACTATATTGTGAGGATCGGGTGGCACGCCACCATGGTTATGCTGTGTGGATCAGGTTGCACGCCGCAATAATGTGATGTTGAGTGTAGTTTTCTATATGCTAATTTGGTATGTCCTGCTTCCTATTTTCTAAGGAAAGTCCGTAGTAGTGTGGGAGTTAGATACTTCCTTCCAGAGTTTGTTTTCCTTTGGCATTGCGTTCGAATTGGTGGCCTATTGATGCATGGTAGCATCATATGGGATTTTAACAATTTCTGGGTGAGAAGAGATTTTCGGACTTAGGATCAGTGCAATCTGATTATATGAAGTATATTAAGGAGCAAGGATCATTATCTGGTTTAGAATGTGGTAATGTTTCTTGTCAGAAGTATAGACTCAATGATTGGTTGACTCGGCATTTGACTATGAATTTTGGCACATATCATCCATCGTGGCGGTATTGTAAGAGCTAGAGTAAGACTTGCATGTCATGAGGTGTAATGGGAGCATCTGATTCGTTGAATTTTTGGCTAAGTTGATCGGAGAATATAATGGTAATCTTGTGGACTAAGTGTTGCAAAGTAAGAATCCAGCAAAGTTATGCAGTCATGTTTGAGTACAGCGTGTGGTGGTTGATATGGTGGTCGTATGTTGGGAACCGGGCCTGGCTTAGGATTACGGATGTTGGAATCGGGCTTTAAGGCTTATTTCCTTGAATAAAAAGGTAATATCTTCAGAATTTATCGAGATAATGTGCTCACCTGAATTGTGGTAGCACGGGAAGGTGCATGAGAAGTTAAACAGCGATTTCAGATCGCTCCAGTGCAATTCTCAGCACGTTTGAGGACGGACATATATTTAAGTGGGAGAGAATGTAATGACCCGACCAATCGTTTTGAGCTCTAGCTTTTCGTTCAGTGGTCCGAGGCCATGAGCAGCTTCATTTTAGGTATATCGACTTGTGCGCATGATCAGAATTGAAATTCAGGAAGATCAGAGTTAAATTTAAATGAAAATTCTCATTTCAGAAGCCTTAAGTTGGAGAAAATGGCTAAGATTGGAATTTTGAGTAAACGACCTCGGAATCGAGATCCGAAGGTTTCAGCAAGTTCGTATGATGATTTCAGACTTGGGCGTATGCCTGGATTGGGTTTTGGATTACTTGAGAGCGTTTTGGCGCCTATTGTGGAAGTTAGCATTTTGGAAGAAATTTCATAAGTTTGGTTTGAAGTGCATTTCTGTGTTATTAATGTCCGTTTGAGATTCAGAGACTGTGAATAGTTCCATAAGGTGATTTTGGAGTTGGGAGCGCGATCGAAAGTGAATTTGGAGGCCCGTAGGTCATTTTGAGGCCAATTGGCTAAAGATAAAAATTTGAAGGTTTTTGAGAAGTTTGACCGGTAGTGGACTTTTTGATATCGGGGTCAGAATCCAATTCGGGAAGTTGGGGTAGGTCCGTAATGTCAAATATGACTTGTGTGCAAAATTTGAGGTCAATCGGACATGATTTGATAGGTTTAAACATTGGAAATAGAAGTTAGAAAGTTCAAAGTTCATAAAGCTTGGATTGGAGGTCGATTGATGATTTTAGCATTGTTTGATGTGATTTGAGGCCTCGAGCCAGTCCGTAATGTGTTTTGGGACTGGTTGGTATGATTGGTTGGGGTCCCGGGAGCCTCGGGTGGATTCTGGGTGGTTAACGGATTGAAAATGGATTTTTGGAAATAGCTGATCTGCTGGTTGCTGGTATTTCCGCTTTTGCAGAGATGGGACCGCAAAAGCGGCCTCGAGAAGTGAGAAAGAAGCCGTAGAAGCGGTTGTGTGTAAGGGCAACCAGGACTGTAGAAGTGGCCCTTAATCCGCTGATGTTGAACCGCAGAAGCGGTAGGCTGATAGCAAAATTCGAAAATGGGTTGGAGCCCCCTGTCCGCAAAAGTGGAGTTTTGTCAGCAAAAGCGGGACCGCAGAAGAGGTAATAGTTCCACAGAAGAGGAAATAGCTGGGGTAGAAGCTTTGTTTTAAAATCGGATGTTTGGCCATTTCTCTCATTTTCTTCACTTCATTGGGAGATTTTTGGAGAGCTTCAAGGAGGGATTTTATCGTAAATGTTAAGTTTTGGAGCTTTGGGCGTTGGTTCGAGCCTTCGGAAGAATGTAGAATGCCGATTATGGATCTTCGGAGCGAGGTGAGTCTCCTTTCTAACCTTGTAAGAGGGAATTGTCCCCATAGGTGAAATAATTGATTATGTGCTCCTATTTGTGGTGTAACGACCCGACCGGTCGTTTTGAGTACCAGCGCTCTGTTCAGCAGTCGGAGGCCATGAACAACTTCACTTCAGGTATTATGACTTGTGCGCGTGGTTGGAATTAAATTTCAAGAAGTCCAGAGTTGATTTGGGAAGAGAATTCTCATTTCGAAAGCTTAAAGTTGAAAGAATGA
>MU668096.1:35534-84557 GCA_026770625.1 Nicotiana glauca
AAAACCCTTTTATTTGCGAAAATGGAAGGAAATTTCTGGAATTTGATGTTTTTTAAAAAAAGGATTTTTAAATCGGTAAATCTAATTGGCTGGCCTGACAGCGGTGTCCGACGCCACCACGACCCTTAGTGGATTTTGGGTCATGACATGTGGGGGCTACGTACGAGGTGACGAGAGTCCATGCGTAGCTACTATTATGCTATTGTTCGGGTAGTCTAGGACCCAAAAGCATGTTATACTTTGAATATTTGTAATCTTATGGATAGTTGAATTGCTTAAACCACATCAAAATAGTAAATGAATTTTTAACAGGATCTGAACCTTATTTTCTTAAAAATTGTTAAAGGAGAATTGTTTTTATTTGGATAATTATTCCCCGATAAAATTCTAATTGGCTATTTGAGCATGTATATTATGTGTACCTGCGTCGCATGGATGATTCGCGAGCAGGGTGATTGTGTATCTTATCTGCACGTGTGTTGCATGGATAATTCGCGAGCAGGGTGATTGTTTATTTTATGTTGACCGCATGGATGATTCGCGAGCGGGGTAATAGATGCATCTATGGTTCGGGCCGTTCGACCCTCGGCAATGCAAATTTTACATTCCTGTTGGATCGGGCCGTCGCCTCGGTGTGATTTGCGCATGTTATTTTTCGTTTGGGAATTTTAAATGTGAAATTTGCCTTCGTGGCTTGATATAAATCTATAAGATAATAAAGAATAAATCTTGGAAGCCCTTGATTAATTGTTGAAGATGTTTACCTGTTTTCTGTTTTCGCGAATTAGAACTACTATATAAATCCATGATCTTTCCTCATATTTCTAGGATATTGATAATCGACCTCTAGTAAGTGTCGAAGTTGACCGTCTCGTCTCTACTTCTTCGAGATTAGGTGGGATACTCATTGAGTACACGTTGTTTACGTACTCATACTACACTTCTGTGCATTTTTGTTGCACAAGTATATATATTCCTAGCAGCCTACTGGGCGTAGCAGCGCGGATGATTCTGGGACTAGGTGAGCTACATTATTCGAGGTGACCTGCAGCTAGTGTAGTTCCTTTCAGCATTTTGTATTTTATTCCCTGTCCACTGTATTTCGGATAGATGTTGTATTTTATTTACCTTATCAGTAGTTGCTCATTCCCTTGTGACACCGGGTTCTGGGATGGTTTTCGAAAGATTTGTCCTAATCATTATTATTTAATTTGAATTGAAGTAGAGATTTTTTTAATTACGAGAAATGGAAGGAAAAATCCTAGATTTTCAAAGGTATTAAAAGAGAATTTAATTGATAATTTAGTTGGCTTGCCTGACAGGGGTGTCCGGCGCCACCACGACCCTTAGTGAATTTTGGGTCGTGACAAAGTATCAATATGATTTAAGCAATTAAATTGAACAAGTAGGGCGCATCATCGAAAGTATAACATGATTTGGGTCCAGGACTGCCCGTACATAAGCATAATTAGTAGCTACGTACGGACTCTCGTCACCACGTGCGTACGTAGCCCCCACAAATAGAAGCACATATTAAACCAATTTACCTATGGGTTTAAATTCCTCTTACAAGGTTAGAAAAGAGACTTACCTCGTCTTAAAGCCCACTTTACGGTCACAATTTCGCTCTAAAGCCCCAACTTGGTGCTGTTCAATCTGAAACTAGTCAAACAACGTGCAAAATAATCAAAAATATACTCCAATGCTTGAAAGTTAACAATTTATAAAATTTTCCAACTCTGCTCGAAAGGTTGGCAGTGGGGCCCATATCTCGGAACCCGATGAAACTTACAAAATCCGACAACCCATTCTGAGACGAGGCCAACCATACAAAAAATATCAAATTCCGACATCGGATTACCTTCCAAATCATAACTTTACATTTTTGGAAGATTTTATAAAAATCTAATTTTTCTTCCATTAATTCACAGATTCATGATGTAATTAAGTATGGAATCATGAAATATAATTAATATAGGATAAGGAACAATTACCCCAATATTTTCCCTTGAAAATCTCTCAAAAATCGCCCTTTCCCGAGATCAAAATCGTTAAAAATGGAAAATGGGATTAAGTCCCATTTGTAGAACTTAAATCTGTTGCCTAGTCATTTACCCTATGCGATCGTAGCCAAACTCCCCCAATCGTGTAGCACAAAAATTTTCCAGCATTTTTTTAATCTATGCGATCGCGGCCATTCAATTGCGATCACGAAGAACAATTTTTTTCCAACAACCTTCTCTAACTCTTCCGGACAACCTCTAGCATAATGGTCATAACTTTTTGTACAAAACTCCTAATAACAAATGGTTTAACTTTATGAAAATTAGACACCAAGATCTACAGCATTTGTGCTTTTCTTATCTCCCAGTTTCTTATACATTATGAGATATAAGCTGCCAAAATCAGCCCTGTGCAACATAAATTTCTTCTTCGCGATTTCCAAACTTTTCCCGGATAGGCTTTAGTGTACCAATTATTACTTTTTGTACACAACTCCAAATTCCATATGGTTTGTTCATTTGAAAATTAGACACAAAGGGATACAACTTTTACTTTTGGATCATCTCCAAATTTCTTATAGATTGCGAGATACAAGCTTCCAAAGACGGGTGACTACAGCAAAAACTTTCTTCTACGCGATCGCGTAATGTCTTTTGCGATCGCGAATCACTGCCCAATTTCTCCCATTTTACTCATTTCTATCGTACCAATTCCCCCCGATCACATTGCACACTATTGTAGCCAAAAACCAACAGCTAAAATGGCCTAGAAATGGTCTGAAACCACCCCGAAACTCACCCAAGCCCCTCGGGACCCCGTCCGAACATACCAACAAGCCTCAAAACATAACACACACTTAGTCGAGGACTCAAATAACTTCAAACAATTCTAAATACACGAATCACACCCCCAATTCAAGCCTAATGAGACTAAGAGATTCCGATTTCTACATTCTATGCCGAAACCTATCAAAGCAATTCTGATTGACCTCAAATTTTGCACACAAGTCATAATTGACATTACCGACCTACTCCCACATCCAGAATCAGAATTCGAACCCGATATAAAAAAGTATACTCCAGGTCAAACTTCTAGAAAAACCTTCAAATTCCAGCTTTGCCAAATAACCCCAAAATGACCTACGGACCTCCAAATCCACACTCGGATGCGCTCCTAAGACCAAAATCACCATATGAAGCTATTCCTACTCTCGGAATCCCAAACGGACATCGATAACATTAAAATACACTTCAGCCCAAACTTATGAAATTCTTCCAAAATGCTAACTTTCCACAATAAGCACCAAAATGCTCTTGGGTCACCCAGAATCCGATGCGAACATACGCCCAAGTCCGAAATCATTATGTGAACCTATTGGAACTTTCAAATCCTTATTTCAAGGTCGTTTACTCAAAAGTCAAACCTTAGTCAACTCTTCCAACTTAAAGCTTCCGAAATGAGAAGTTTCGTTGCAAATCAACTCTGAACTTCCCGAAATTCAATTCCGACCATACGTACATGTCATAATACCTGATGTAAAGCTACCCAAGGTCTCAAACCATCAAACAACGCGCTAGAGCTCAAAACGACGGTCGGGTCATTATATTTTCTCCCACTTAAATATACGTTCTTCCTCAAACATGCTAAGAACTGCTCTAGAGTTGTCCAAAATCATTGTTTAACCCCTTGAGCACCTACCCGTGCTACCACAACCTAGTTGAGCATATTAGTTCGAGCCAGTCCGAAGATCCTCCCTTTTATTTAGTCAAATAAGCCTTTGAGACAAATTTTAACATCCAGAATTCTCCACCGGGCCTGCTTTCAATATACGAACACCGCATCAGTAACTACACTCTGTACCAAAACCTGATTGCATACCGTTACTGAATGCACACCATGCACCGCATAATCCACACGACCATAATAACATCCCTTGGCAACAATGCCGCAATTCCATGAATATGATGCCCACAAGATACCTCATGACGCCTGTAAATCCTATTCTAACTCTCGCAATTCTACCATGATGGAAGAGATGTGTAGAAATTCATAATCACCTGCCGAATCAACTAATCATTGACTCTCTCCTATTGAGAAGAACCATTACCTCATTCTGAACTACCGGATGATATTTGCTCTTTAATATGCCTTATATAAATTAGATAGCACTGATCCCAGGTTCAATAATTTTGCCTCCCCCAGTACAAGCTGCTCCGACAATAAGCTACCATAAATACTATCTCAGATTTCATATGACACCATCATTGCGTCAACAAGCTACAACCTGAATATGACACATAAGGTAGAACGAACTCTAGAAAAGAACTACCCAGCCCGCGTGACGAATAAAACGGCTATCAAATACTATGAGCCTTTCTCGGAGGCAAGAAACAAGACACACAAAATATATATAAGGGACCGTGCTTACGTCTCACTGTTGCGGTGTGCAACACGATCCAACCATGATACCCGTGGCGGTGTGCCACCCGATCCAAACATAACAATAAATAGGGAAATACCCATCAAGACATAATGCCCATACTTACGAAATGCCTGGATATCGACCATAAGCACACCAAGTGCATAATACCATCCCTAGGGAGACAGATAATGCCATACGCTACAAAACTCAAGCAAGACTAAGGTGTGATAAATGAACTGCATATCAAGAGCCATCCTGCTTTCACAACACCACAACCACATGGGATCTCAATACGTGTGCGAATAATCAAACCGTCTCATGACCCGTATGGCACGATAGAGATTACATAGAATAACTGACGATATAAATAACATCTAGAGCTCGAAGACTCCTTTGTTATCAACGCTATGCTAAAATGGACACATCCGACCCGATATAGAGAACATACTCATATTTAGATCCATCCACAGACCTTAAGCCAATTATGATCGTACCATACTGGGCCAATAACCGTTAAAGGACCCACAATAACCTTTTACCCATGACACCTAAGAATAACCATCCAATCCGGAACAAACTTCCACAATTCACAACCAAATGAATAGAGCGCCTTCTAGGCCTAAACTCTCACATTAGCAATAGTACCATAATCTCCATACTTAGTTTCAATCTTTAATGAATCAAGGGACTACATGTCACACTTATATAATCTTCCCATAGGATACACTCCCACGGCCTTCCGCACCAAGTAACAAATCTGCACATCCGCACCACCGGCCATAAAAATGCAATAAAGCAAATCAAGAATCCGTAATTCAATACCGATCTCAGGTGACACTAAAGACAATACCAACTTACTCTAAACATCTGAATCCTTTCCTGCTCTCCCGAGCTCGTGACATTCTTGTCAACACCAAACTACAACCTTGATCCTCAACTTTCAAATTTCATGCCACTCACTGCACCTATCCGACCAATGCACGAGAGCACAAGAATTCCATCATAACTCCCGAACCACTAATAGGATACACACTTCATAATATAGAGACCTTTCACTTAAATTATTTAAGAAGAACCATTACAACACGTGACTGAATTCCCATAACCAAGGAAAATACAAATCCCAAGTAGTGGTATAAACCACCATAACTCTTTCGGGATCCATCTACACATAACATGCCATTATAATCGAATACCTTCCAGTAAATCAGATTACAACGGCCGTCAAGCTTCGCACATACCGCCACAATTCACCCGTATAACTTAACATGCTGAAGGAACTGATCATTTCCACCACCATGCCGATCCAACAATTGCGAACCGAACCAACTTCTTCTAATTTACTCTAGACTTTCCTTATAAATAACAATAGCTCCATTCAAAATATGACGAACTCAATCCGCACTCATCATGAGTGACCCCATCCTACGAGACCACATTGTCTCAAAATCCACAAACCATCTCATGCCCTTCTTGTGCGCCCATTCGCATCTTTAACTGGTACACCCATTTTGATAATCTTCTATGAATCCGAAGTTATTTTCTCCCATTCCTCCAATGCTACACCGCAGACTGAAGATAACATAGAACACTCCAAGCCCCTTTTCATAACCCACTACAAATGCTCGATACTTAACCATACTACAGACTCAAAATCCTTAGGCACCACACTTTAATTTTTGAATCCACTTGGAACTTTATTAAGAGTCACCCATTCCGACTTGGTCCTGAATATAATCAACTCCAAGGCTCTGCTAGCACATGAACACCCTCTCAAAGAAGCGCCCGGCTGAATCATTTTCCTTGTACATCATATATACACAAAGAATAAACTCTGAGTCTTCCCAAAGCTTGAACATGAATCGATAAAGGCCAAATATAGCACACATTCCCCAATTCCTTTTCTCAAATTACCACTGATTTTTTCTTGCCTTAGTAACCAGAACCCTCACAAGTAGACAACTATGCAATCCAGTCGTAGACGGTGGGTCTCCCACTTAGCTTGAGCTACAATTTCATAACCCTAGAACCTTCCAAGATTCCATTTTCCTCATTGATAAGACCTCGCACAATCGACCTGCCAAATTCCTCAAAATATTCCTATTAACCATTTCATGAACGCCCTAAATCACTAGCCACATTCATATGTTTGACCTTTTACCGACTAGCCAATCGAATTCTTTGTAGAAGCCTCGTAGACACCACACAACTACTAACCTGCTCACAAGAGATAACCCCATCTATGGAAATTCCAGGCCGACATCTTCCAACGATGCTGTACCGAGTACAATTACTATGAAACCAATAAACCATCCTGAGCCCGTGCTCATTCACCAGCTATACAAGTCCATTCACTCCCCCATTGACATCAAATAAACGTGCGGTGATATATTCCACACCAAAGTCATGTTGCATCCCTCTTCATATTAAGCAACTTCCTCTCGTTATATCCAATATTCCTCAGTTTAGTAGCCAATATTCCAAATTAGTCTGTAGACCTAGTCACTGTCCACTATGAATCCCAAATCACTCTAAACTTTCCCTAAGGAGTATAGCTATCCTACTGCAGAACCCATATGCTACTCTTCCACTCTCCCACTTTGGTCAAACCATCTCCTTTAAGTGACTTCCCGACTTCTTTTTGTCATACTTGACTTTATCGCATTTCAATTACCGCAAAATACCTCCCACGTGTCCTTCCTCATCCTTCACTGACCAATTGTTGCCTCGCATCCGAATTCGTCTCTGTAGCTTTTGAACTAATAAATTACCACCAACTCTAAGCCTCCTAGAAGATCATCTATCTCGAGCTATCAATATTAGACATACCTATTTGATTCCGAAATTTCTACAATCCGCTATCTCTGACAATCATTTCTCAGGCACCATTTCACAATACCCTGCACCGAAGGCAAATTAATAGACCATAACACCGACAATCTTTATTGCATTCAAATTAGGTCAATAACTCCACATCACAGATGAAAATTCCACCATGCTCGAAAATACCAAGTTTTATTACTCGATCAACCCAAACCTAAACAATCATTGTCTGATTGTCTTTCCTCTACTGGAAATAAAATGATGAACCTCTGAATCATGTACTGAGAAAAAACTCCTTACAAGTCATTCATTGCCTCAACACATAGACAAGCACCCTATCATTAAACCAACACAGTGCGATAAAAATGTCTGAACATCGTAGCAATCTACGTGAAACCTTGAGACAATTGAAAACATAGCTACTGAGCCAAAATGGCAGAACATCCTTCCACAAGAAGACGATAATGACTTGCTCAAATGTGAAGGGAGAAACAACCTGCTCTACATCTTTCATACCATTACAATTACTCGATTCCCAATTAATAACAAGCGCTTCACATTGCATAAGATTGAATAGGAAAGAAATAAAGGCATAAGCCTTAAAGGAATCAAATCGCACAATGAGGAATCAAGAAGGGAAGTGCTCCTAACAACCCTATAGCCTCTCGAAGATAAGTACATATGTCTCTGTACCGATCCGAAAGCACTACTAGACCTACTCATGAATCATGAGACCTAAGTGAACCTAATGCTATGATACCAAGCTATCACGACACAAACTCCACTATAGATCGTGATGGCGCCTAACGCCGCTGTCACGCAGGCCAACTATGTTTGATCCACTTAATTTATCATTTTTATTCCTTTGAAATCATAATTTCCATTAATTAAATAGTATGAATTGAATTTCAGGGTAAATGATAATATTTTTCACAAACTACAATGATGAACAACCCGTAAGCACCCCCAAACCCATTGCCACAAGTGCAAAAGCATCAACTAGGAAATACGATGTGACGACCCGGCCAGATATATCATGAGTTACCACTCTATTTCCCCTATTTCTGCTTCTTTATGCTTCATTATTCGTGTTTTATGGTATTGGGCTAGTCAGATCGAGTTTGGAATAATTTTTGATAAGGTTTGAGGCACTTAGTCTTTTTTATGAAGGTTTACGTTGGAAAAGTCAACCGGAAGTTGACTTACGTGTTAGAGGGCTCGGATGTGAGTTCCTATGATTTGGTTAGCTTTGGGAGGTGATTTGTGACTTAGGAGCATGATCGGAATGAATTTTGGAGGTTCGGAGTAGAATTAGGCTTGAATTGGCGAAATTGATATTTTGGCAATTTCCAGTTGATAGGTGAGATTTTGATATAAGGGTTGGAATGGAATTCCGAGAGTTGTAGTAGCTTCATTGTGTCATTTGGGATGTGCGTGTAAAATTTCAAGTCATTAGGACATGGTTTGGTTGGGTTTTTGATCGAAAACATTTTTTGGAAGGTTTTTAGAAACTTAGGCTTGAATCCGATGTGTTTTGGGTAATTTGATGTTGTGTGAGGTGTTTTGATGATTGGAAAAGGTTTAATAAGGTTTTAGGATGTGTTGGTGCCTTTGTTTGAGGTCTCTGGGGCCTCTGTGAGTTTCAGGTAGTCATTCGGACCATTTTTGGAGTTTAAAACTAGCAGAAATTGTAGGTTCAGGGTTGCAGAGAATTTGCCCTTCGCGATCGCGTAGGGTGTCTTGTGATTGCGTAGAAGGAATTGAGGAGAGAACCCAGTTGTTATTTGCATTCGCGATTGGAAGCTCATGATCATATAGCTTGGGAGAGTTGTTCATCGCGAACGCGTGAGTGTGGTCGTGTTCGCATAGAGTCAATTAGACCTGGGTCTTGGCAGGATGTTGTGCATCGTGAATGCGGGGTTATGTCCGCAATCGCGTAAGGTTAAACCTTCTGGTCACCACGTTTGTGTAAGCCTGGTCGCGTTCACGTAGTGTAATTTTGGGAAGCTGAAGATCTTTTCTTCGCGATCGCGAGGGGAGTGTCGCGATCGCAATGAAGGAAATACAGGCCTGTGCAGAATGTTTTTAAGTTGTCTTCTCCGCAATTTTGGGTCTATTTTCACCCATAGTTGATCATTTCGAGAGCTTTTTGAAGGAGATTCAAGGGGAAACGATTTGATGTAAGATTTTTGAACTTGAAACTCGATTGAAATCTACCTAGAAAATCATGGAACTTAAGCTAGAAATGGAAGAACTAGGGATTGGAATTTTGGACTTTTTATTTGGGGATTTGGAGGACCAATTGGGGTCGGATTTGAGAACTTTTGGTATGTATGAGCTCGTGAGGAGATAAGGAACCCGTTGATGTAAAAATTTCTAAGTTTCGAGAAGTGGGTCCGGGCTCAGGTTTTGCTAATCTCGGGACTTTTGGTATTTTTCGATTGTTTTCGCTTGGGCTTTGTTCCCTTAGCATATTGTGATGTATTCGTTCTGATTTTGGATAAATTCGACGCTTGTGGAGGCCGATTCGAGGGGCAAAGGCATCGCGAGATAGAGATTTAGCTGATTCGACGTGAGTAATGATTGTAAATAATGTTCTGACGGTTTGAAACCCCGGATTGCACATCATAGTGCTATGTTGATGTGACTTACATGATAGATGGCAAGCGTGAGGTAGAACACCGATGGAGATTGTGACTTAGTCCATCCCGATTGATGATTTTACCGCGTAGTTGATTGAAAACTAATTGCTATCATTATTATTTGGACTGAATGTCATATTTGGGCCTAGTGCCAACTATTTGAACCCTTCGAGGCTTTTCATTGATATTTTCTCACTATTTTAACTTATTACTTGAACTCAGTCATGTTATTTTCCACAGTTTTTCAAACTCAGCCATGTTTACTCAGTTTTAAGATTTACATGATATTTAGACTGAGAAATACTGTTTTACTATTTCCTGAGGGGCTTGTGATGGTTTTTGACCGAGTAAGGCCGAGGGCCTATATGGTGAGGAAACACTGATACTAATTTGAGGCCGAGGGCCTGAGATATGTACGCCACGGGGTGGCTTGAATGATATGAGGCCGATGGCCTAGTTTATGATGCCACGAGATGGCTTGATATTGCGCTTGGGACATAAGGGGCCCTCTAGGAGACTGCACACCCCAGTGAGCGCGGGTACCCATTGTGATGTGAGATTGAGCCCGAGGGGCTGGTATGGTTCTGAGATGTTGCCCGAGGGGCTGGATTGTTGATACTGTGCCCGAGGGGCAAATTTCTGTTTGTTTACTTTATCATAATTCTCGTCAACTACTTGAGTTTTACTGGTTTTATTGATTTTAACTAATTTTACTACTCATTATAGACTGCCATATGATTTACGTGTTTTCTTGCTTTCAGTCATTATTTATATTCGTTACTCATTGAGTTGGAGTACTCACTTTACTCCCTGAACCCTGTGTGCAGATTCAGGCGTAGCTGGTTCCGCTACGGAGTGTTAACTTCCTCCAGTTCCAGGCGGGCTTTTTCGGAGACTATGAGGTAGCTGTTGGCGTCCGCATTGCCGTGTCTCTACTCTCTTATCATTTCGATTTCCTATAAACACTTGTTGTAGCCTATGACTTTAGCAGACTGTACTCTGACTGGTAGATGCTCTTGACTTGTGACACCCTGGTTAGGGCTGTGTTGGGTTGGATTTCTGTATTATTCTTGATATTTTTGCTATTTCGAATTATTAAATCATGTTTAGATTATTTTGTGTTATTTAACTACTTTAAAAGATGAATTGGATTAAACTGGCTGGCCTTGTCTTCACGAGATGCGCCATCATGACCGAGTTCGGGGTTAGGGTCGTGACAAGTTGGTATCAGAGCCTAGGTTACATAGGTCTCATGACATTGAGTAGGTTTAGTAGAGTCTCGCGGATCGGTACAGAGACGTTTGTATTTATCCTCGAGAGGCTATAGAACCCTTAGGAAAAACATCATATTCTTGAAATTTTTATCGTGTGAGTTTGTTGATCCGAGTACTAAACTTCTGTTATTTATTATCTCACAAATGGTGAGGACACGCACTACCGGAGAGGGTGGACGACCACCAGTGCCACCAGCTACAGCCACCAGAGGCCGAGGACGCGGTCATGGTCACGGTAGAGGCAGATCAGCGAGGGCAGCACCTGCAGATCCACCAGCTGCCCCAGTTCAGGACCAGGTTCCAACTGTGGACCCTCCAGCAGCACCAGCTCAGGCACCAACTATGCCTATTGTGATTCCGGTTCTTCAGGAGGTCTTGGATCAGATCTTATCAGTTTGCACAGGCTTAGCTCAGGCGGCTTCAGTCACTACAGCCGCAGCTACTTCATAGGCCGGCAGAGGCAGTCAGACTCCTGCCGCCCCCACACCTGAGTAGGTCGTGCAGGGACTTCAAATGCCGGGGGCATATCCCGCCCAGCCGGTTGCAGCTGCTTAGGACTATGCAGCTCCTATTATGCCAGAGGACGAGCAACATAGGTTGGAGAGATTTGGTAGGCTTCAGCCTCCGTCATTCAGTGGTGTAGAGGGAGAGGATGCCCAGGGCTTTCTGGACAAGTGTCAGAGGATGCCTCGTACTGCCGGTATTCTGGAGACCAGCAGGGTCGCTTTCACTACCTACCAGTTTTCAGGACCCGCTTTCACTTATTGGGAGGATTTTGAGAGGCGTAGGCCTATTGGTGCAACACCCCTTACTTTGCAATAGTTCTCCGTTCTCTTTATAGAGAAGTATTTACCACAGTCTCGCAAAGAGGAGCTATGTAGACAGTTTGAGTGGTTGCGTCAGGGAGATATGACCATGTCATAGTATGAGTTGAGATTCTCTGAGTTCGCTCGTCATGCTATCTGGTTGGTTCCGACAGATCGAGAGAGGATCAGGAGGTTTGTCAATGGTCTTACTTATCAGCTCCGTATTCTTATGACCAGGGAGACGGTGATCGGTGGTACATTTGAGGACGTTGTGGATACTGCCTGGGAGATTGAGTCTTTCCGTCGCCAGGAGCGAGAGAAGAGGGAGGCCAAGAGGCCTCGAGGATTTGGTAGCTACAGTGGTGGTCCTTCGAGGGGCTAGTTTCAGCACGACAGGGGCCGATAGTTCCGACATGGTCAGTCTGATCGCTCAGGTTATCGAGGGGCATCATCGGGCCAGGGTTCCCACAGTTCACACCAGGGCCATTCTTCACTTAGTGCCCTCCCAGCTCAGAGCTCATCCTGTGCTCCATTTTTTAGGGCTCTTTTACGCAGAGTGCATCTGCTGGTCAATCCTGTACGTGGGGTTCTCATCAGTCCCCTTCTCCAGCACCTAGGAGTTGTTAGGAGTGTGGCAAGATGGGCGACATGTGGAGACACTGTCCCTGCCGTGTTGCTAGTTCATCCCAGCAGAGGGGCCAGTCATCAGCTTCAGCTCCAGTTGCGCTAGCACTACCCGCGCAGCCAACTAGGGGTGGGGAACAGTCAGCCAGGGGTCGCCCCAGAGGGAGAGGTCGATCAGGGGGCGGTCAGGCCTATTTCTATGCTATTCCAAGTTGATCCGATGCCATTGCCTCTGATGCTGTCATTTCAGGTATTATTTCAGTCTGCCACAGAGATGCCTCTGTATTATTTGATCCCGATTCCATTTATTCTTATGTGTCATCATACTTTGCTCGCTATTTGGGTACTCCTCGTGAGTTTCTTGCTTTACCTGTTTATGTATCTACCCCGATGGGTGATACTGTTATTATAAACCGTGTGCACCGGTCATGTGTGGTGATTATTGGGGGTTTAGAGACCCGAGTTGATCTTTTACTATTAAGTATGGTGGATTTTGATGTCATTATGGGCATGAATTGGTTATCTTCGTGTCATGTTATTCTAGACTGTCATGCTAAGACAGTCACATTGGCCATACCGGGTGTGCCATGGATCGAGTGGCGAGGTGTGACTGATTATGTTCCTAGTAGAGTGATCTCTTTCTTGAAAGCCCACCATATGGTTGGGAAGGGTTGTCTCTCGTATCTTGCCTTTGTGAGGGATGTCGGAGTTGAGACTCCCATTATTGATTCTGTTCTAATTGTGAGGGACTTCCCTGATGTATTTCCCGCAGACCTGCCGGTCATGCCACCGAATAGGAATATTGATTTTGGTATTGACCTGGTGCCGGGCACTCAGCCTATTTCTATTCCGCCGTATCGTATGACACCAGTAGATCTGAAGGAGTTAAAAGAGCAACTTTAGGAACTCCTTGATAAGGGGTTCATTTGGCCTAGTTTGTCACCTTGGGGTGCGCCGGTTCTGTTTGTGAAGAAAAAGGATAACACGATGAGAATGTGCATTGACTATATGCAATTGAACAGGGTAACAATTAAGAACAAGTATCCTTTGCCTCGCATCGATGATTTATTGGACCAGCTTCAGGGAGTGAGGGTATTCTCCAAGATTCATCTCCGTTTAGGTTATCACCAGTTGAAGATCAGGAATTCAGATATTCTTAAGACGACCTTCAGGATCAAATATGGTCATTATGAGTTCCTGGTTATGTCTTTTGGGCTAACTAATTCCCCAATAGCGTTTATGCATTTGATGAATAGCGTGTTCAAGCCTTATCTTGATTCGTTTGTCATAGTCTTCATTGACGACATTCTGGTATATTCGCGTAGTCAGGAGAAGCACGCGGAGCATTTGAGGGTCGTATTGTAGAGATTGAGGGAGAAGAAACTTTATGCAAAGTTCTCCAAGTGTGAGTTTTGGCTCGGGTTAGTGGCATTCTTGGGACACGTGGTGTCCAGTGAGGGTATTCAGGTTGACCTAAAGAAGATAGAGGTGGTACAGAGTTGGCCTAGACCGTTCTCAGCCACAAAGATTCGTAGTTTTCTTGGGTTGGCAGTCTATTATCATCGGTTTGTTCAGGGATTCTCATCCATTGCATCACCCTTGACCAAGTTGACTCAGAAGGGTGCTTTATTTGTATGGTCCGATGAGTGTGAGGAGAGCTTTCAGAAGCTCAAGATAGCTTTGACCACAGCTTTAGTATTAGTTTTGCTATCAACTTTGGGTTCATATACGGTGTATTGTGATGCTTCGAGAGTAGGCCTCGGTTGTGTGTTGATGCATGAGGGTAGAGTTATTGCTTATGCTTCTCGTCAGGTGAAGCCCCATGAGAAGAACTACCCCGTTCATGATTTAGAGTTGGCTGCCATAGTTCACGCATTAAAGATTTGGAGGCATTACTTGTATGGCGTGTCTTGTGAGGTATTCACTGATCATCGCAGTCTTCCGCAGTTGTTCAAGCAAAAGGATATTAATTTGAGGTAGCGGAGATGGTTGGAGTTGCTTAAGGATTATGATATCACTATATTGTACCATCCGGGAAAGGCCAATATGGTGGCCGATGCTTTGAGCCGAAAGGCAGTGAGTATGGGGAGTTTGGCATATACTCCAGTTGGGGAGAGACCTCTTGCAGTTGATGTTCAGGCTTTGGACAATCGGTTCGTGAGTTGGATATTTTTGAGCCCAGTCGGGTATTGGCTTGTGTGGTATCTCAGTCTTTCTTTATATGATCGCATCAGAGAGTGCCATTATGATGATCTGCATTTGCTTGTCCTTAGGGACAGAGTTCAGCATGATGATGCTAGAGATATGACCATTGGTGATGATGGAGTGTTGAGGATGCAGGGTCGGATTTGTATGCCCAATATGGATGGTCTTCGGGAGTTGATTCTGGAGGAGGCCCATAGCTCGCGGTATTCTATTCATCCGGGAGTCGCGAAGATGTATCAGGATCTTAGACATCATTACTGGTGGCAGAGAATGAGGAAAGCTATTGTGGGTTTTGTAGCTCGGTGTCTCAATTGTCAGCAGGTGAAATATGAGCATCAGAGACCGGGTGGCTTGCTTCAGCAGATGGTTATTCCTGAGTGGAAGTGGGAGAGGATCACTATGGATTTTGTTGTTGGACTTCCTCGGACTTTGAAGAAGTTTGATGCTATTTGGGTGATTGTGGATAGGCTGATCGAATCCACGCACTTAATTCCTATTTGTACTAGTTATTCTTCAGAGCGGTTGGTAGAGATATATATTCGGGAGATTGTTCGGTTGCACGGTGTCCCGGTTTCCATTATTCCAGATCGGGGCACTCAGTTTACTTCCTAGTTTTGGAAGTCTGTTAAGCAAGAGTTGGGTACTCAGGTGCAGTTGAGCACAACTTTTCATCCTCATATAGACTGGCAGTCCGAGCGTACTATTCAGATATTAGATGACATGTTGCGTGCTTGTGTTATTGACTTTGGAGGGTCATGGGATCAGTTTCTACCGCTCGCAGAGTTTGCTTATAACAATAACTACCAGTAGAGTATTCAGATGTCTCCATATGAGGCTTTGTATGAGAAACGGTGTAGATCTCCAGTTGGTTGGTTCGAGCCCAGTGAGGCTAGGCTATTGGGGACAGATTTGGTTCAGGATGCTTTAGATAAAGTGAAGGTAATTCAGGAGAGGCTTTATACAACATAGTCAAGGCAAAAGAGTTATGCTGACAGGAAGGTTCGAGATGTGTCTTACATGGTTGACGAGAAGGTTCTGTTGAAGGTCTCACCCACGAAGGGTGTTATGAGATTTGGAAAGAAAGGGAAGTTGAGTCTGCGGTTCATTGAACCATTTGAGGTACTTCAGAGGATTGGGAAGGTGGCTTATGAGCTTGCCCTGCCACTTAGCTTGTCGAATATTCATCCGGTATTTCATATTTCTACGCTCCGGAAGTATATTGGGGATCCGTCTCATGTTCTGGATTTTAGCACGGTTCAGTTGGAGGATGATTTGACTTATCGTGTGGAGCCAGAAGCTATTTTGGGTCATCAGATTTGAAAGTTGAGGTCAAAGGATATACCTTTAGTAAAGGTGCAGTGGAGAGGTCGGCCCGTGGAGGAGGCTACCTGGGAGACCGAGCAAAAGATGTGGAGCATATTTCCTCACCTATTTGAGGCATCAGGTATGTTTCTTGACTCGTTCGAGGACGAACGCTTGTTTAAGTTGGGGAGGATGTGACGACCCGGCCAGTCGTCTCATGAGTTACCACTCCATTTCCCCTATTTCTGCTTCTTTATGCTTTGTTATTCGTGTTTTGTGGTATCGGGTTGGTCGGATCGAGTCCGGAATGATTTTTGATAAGGTTTGAGACACTTAGTTTCTTTTAAGAAGGTTTGAGTTGGAAAAGTCAACCGGATGTTGACTTATGTGTTAGAGGGCTCAGATGTGAGTTCTGATGGTTTGGTTAGCTTCGGGAGGTGATTTTTGACTTAGGAGCGTGATCAGAATAGGTTTTGGAGGTCCGGAGTAGAATTAGGCTTGAATTGGGGAAGTTGATATTTTGGCGATTTACGGTTGATAGGTGAGATTTTAATATAAGGGTCGGAATGGAATTCCGAGAGTTGCAGTAGCTTCGTTGTGTCATTCAGGATGTGCGTGCAAAAGTTTAGGTCATTTGTCACGACCCAAAATCCACTAAGGGTCGTGGTGGCGCCGGACACCTGTGTCAGGCCAGCCAACTAACTTATCAATAAATTCCTCTTTTAATACTTTTGAAAATCTACGGGTTTTCTTCCATTTTTATAAATAAAAGTTCACTATTTAAATTCAAATTTTAAATGATAACAACTAGTACAAATCCGTTGAAAACCATCCCAGAAACCTGGTGTCACAAGTACATGAGCAACTACTGATAAGAGAAATAAAATACAATATCCGTCCGAAATACAATGGACGAAAAGTAAATATAGTACACTGGAAGGGACTACCCTAGCTGCGGTCGCCTCGAAGGGTGCAGCTCACCTAATCCCAGCGTCATCCAAGCAGCTACGCTCAGCAGGCTGCTAGAGGTGTATATACTTGTGCAACAAAAATGCACAGTAGTGTAGTATGAGTACGTAATCAGCGTGTACTCAGTGAGAATCCCGCCTAATCCCAAAGGGGTAGAGACAAGATGGCCGACTTCGACACTCACTAGAGGTCCATTACCAATATTCTATAAGTGTGTGAATAATCATGGACTTATATAGAAGTCCTAACTGTGAAGCCAAATAAACCGGTAAACACCTTCAACAATAAATCAAGGGCTTCCAAAGTCTATTCTTTATTATCTTATCAGTTTATGTCAAGCCACATAGGGCCAATTCCACATTTACAATTTTCAAGTAACACATAAACATGCGCAAATCATATCGAGGTCGATGGCCCGCTCCAACAGAATGTAAATTGTGCACTGTCGAGGGTCGAGCGGTACGATCCATAGATGCATCTATTATCACCGAGGCGTTCGGCCCGTTCCATATTAAACACATATCCTGCTCGCTAATCATCCATGCGATGCAGGCACACATAAAGTACATGCACAATCAGTCAAATAAGAATATATCGGGGAATATCTATTCAAATAAAACCAATTCTCCTTTAACAATTTTAAGAAATGAAGTTTAATGCCTTTGAAATTCATTTACTAATTTAATGTGATTTAGGCAGTTCAAAACATTAATGGGTTCACTATAATCCATGCATAACATGCTATTTGCGTCCTAGACTACCGGACAATAGCATGATAGTAGCTACGCACGGACTCTCGTCACCTTGTGCGTACGTAGCCCCCACAAATAGGAGCACATAATCATTTACTTCACCTATGGGGTAAATTCCCCCTCACAAGATTAGAAAGGAGACTCACCTCGCTCCGAAGAATCATAACCGGCATTTTACATTCTTCCGAAGCTTGCACCAACGCATAATGCTCCAAAACTAGCCAACGATAATATAAATCCATTAATGTATGCTAAATTATACTTTACAACCCAATTTATAACCATTCCTAACCCTGAACGAAAAGTTGACCAAAATGCCCTCGGGCCCACGTGCCCGAAATTCGAAATTTCTCGAAGGTAAAGATTACCCATAACCTTAGAAACTCAATACATAATTTTATCTTAATTCCATACTCGAAATTGTGGCTAAAATCCAAGATTATAACTTTCTAGTTTTTCAACCAAAACCCCCAATATTTACTCTAATTTCCATGCTTAAATCCATATATAATTGATATATTTAACTCAAAAGTGATAGGGATAACTTACCTTAATATTGATGACGAAAATCATCTCCTTGAAGCTCCCAAAAATCGCCCCAAGCCATGAGAAATATGATAGAAATGGCCAATCCCCGATTTTAAAATGATATTCTGCCTCCAGGGATTTTCGCTTCTGCGGAAAAATCTCGCTTCCGCGATCCCGCTTCTGCGGTCCCTGGGCTCCAGCCCTTTCTCGCTTCTGTGATAGCTTAACCGCTTTTGCGGTTCCGCTTTTGCGGATAGAGGGCTGCTTCTGCGGTCCTGGGCTCCCTCCCTCCTAACCGCTTCTGCGATGACTCTTCCGCAGATGCGGTTCCGCTTCTGCGGAATTTAGACCGCATCTGCGGTCCTCAAGATATGGACCAAAAACCGCATATGTGGCGCCCCGTTTGCTTCTGCGGTTCCACTTTTGCAGTCAACTAACTGCAGAAGCGAAAATACCAGCAACCAGATGCCTTCAGCTCTCTTCCAAAATCAAATTTCGATCAGTTAACCACCCGGAATCCACCCTAGGCCCCCGGGACCACAACCAATCATACCAACCAGTCCCAAAATACAATACGGACTTGATCGAGACCTCAAATCACATCAAACAACGCTAAAATCATCAATCGACCTCCAATTCAAGCTTTATGAACTTCGAACTTTCCAACTTCTACTTCCGATGTTTAAACCTATCAAATCACGTCCGATTGACCTCAAATTTTGCATACAAGTCATATTTGACATTACGGACCTACTCCAACTTCCAGAATCGGATTCCGACCCCGATATCAAAAAGTCAACCTCCGGTCAAACTTCCCAAAAATCTTCAAATTTCTATCTTTAGCCAAATGGCTTCAAAATGACCTACGGACCTCTGAATTCACTTCCGTTCACGCTCCCAACTCCAGAATCACCATACGGACCTACTCCCAGTCTTGGAATTCCAAACGGACATCGATAAAACTAAAATGCTCTTCAAGCCAAACTTATGGAATTTCTTTTAAAATGCTAACTTCCACAATAGGCGTCAAAACGCTCCCGGGTTATCCAAAACCCAAACTGGGCATATGCCCAAGTCCGAAATCATCAATCGAACCTGCTGGAACCTTTAGATCCTGATTCCGAGCTTATTTACTCAAAATTCTAATCCTAGTTCATTCTTTCAACTTTAAGCTTCTCAAATGAGAATTTTCATCTAAATTTAATTCCGATATTTTTGAATTTAAATTACGGCCATGCGAACAAGTCATAATACCCGAAATGAAGTTGTTCATGGCCTCCGACTGCTGAATGGAGAGCTGGTACTCAAAACGACCGGTCGGGTCATTACATTCTCTCCCACTTAAACATACGTTCGTCCTCGAACGTGCTGAGAACTACACTGGAGTAGTCTGAAATCACTGTTTAGCACCTCATGCACCTTCCCGTGCTATCACAACTCGGTTGAGCACATTAGCTCGATAAATTCCGAAGATATTCTCTTTTACTCAAGCAAATAAGCCTTAGAGCCCAATTCCAACATCCGAAATTCTGTGCCAGGCCTGTTTCCAACATACAATCACCGTATCAATCACTATATGTAATACTCAAACATGACTGCATAACTCTGCTGAATTCACACTTTGCATCACTTTACTCATAGAACCACAATAACATTTTTGTTTGAATTAATCGAAATTCCATGAATTTGATGCTCCCATTGCACCTCCTGACCTACATGGGTCTTTCTCTAACCTTTACAACACCGACACGGCGGAAGAGAGGTGCCAAAATTCATAACCAACTATTGAATCAACAAATCATTGGGTCTATACCCCTGACACGAGTCATTGCCTCTTTATGAATCATCTAATGGTCTTATCTCCTTAATTCACTTCACATAATCCAATTGCATTGGTCCTAAATCCAATAATCTCATCTCGCTCAGTACGAACTGCTCAGGCAGTAAGCCACTCTGAACGCGATCACAATCTCATATGACGCCACAATGTGCAAATAGGCCACCAATCCGAACACAACACCAACAGGAAATTGAACTCTGGAAGGAATTACCTAACTTCCGCGCAACTACAGACTTCCTTAGAAAATAGGAAGCAGGACATACAAAATTAGCATATAGAAAACTACACTCATCATCACACTGTTGCGGCGTGCAACCCGATCCACACAGCATAACCATGACGGCGTGCCATCCGATTCTCATAATATAACCATGGCGGCGTGCCACCCGATCCTCACAATATAACCATGGCGGCGTACCACCCGATCCATATGTAGAACTCACATAGGGAGATACACATCGAGCTAATTTGCTCATTGCGATAAAATACGAATCTAGGTCACAAGCACGCTAAGTGCATAATGCCATCTCTGAGGGGACATATAGCACGATAAGCTACAAAACCCGAGCACAACTGAAGTGCGATATACAGTCTGAATCTCAAGAGCCATCTTGCTCATAATGTGTCATTACCACGCGGAACCTCAACACATAAAATTTACCAAGCCGTCTCACAACTCATACGGCGCATTACATCATTACATGGAATAGCTGATGACAAAATAACACCCCGACTATTCCTCCATAAGGAACGCTCACTGAACGAACACAACTGGCCTAACATAAAGCCCAAATTCACATTTAAATCCATCCACCGACCTCAAGTCGATCCTGATCATATCAAATTAATCCAATGACCTTTCAAAGGCCCATACTAATATTTCCTTCTTCTCATAACACACGAGAACAACCGTCATAATCGGAGCAAACCTCCTCGGTTCACAACCTAATAAACAAGGTGCCCTCTAGGCATAAATTTTTCAAGGCAATGGTATTACCCAAATTCCTCATACTTGATTTAAATCTTTAGTCAAACAAGTGGCTATATGACACACTGGCACAATCTTCCCGTTGAACACGTTCCCACAATCTTTCGAAATAAATAAAGGGTCACATCTAAACCATCGGGTGCGCTGACGCTGAAAAGCGATCCAGAATCCTTAACCAGGATGCAAAACCTCTTCCTCAACACATCGATCTCAGGTAACGCTGGGGACAAATTCCAATTTACTCTAATCATGCAACCCTTTCCTTGCTCATCCGAGCCCGTGACATCCTTGTCAATACTGAACTGCAACCTTGATCCTCACTTTGCATTTCCATACCTCTCACCGCACCCAATGTGCCAATATACGATAGGACATGATTTTCATCATAACTCCGAATTCATTAACATTTTAATAATTCATCATATACGAAATTTTCACTTAACTCACTTCAGGAGATTCATAGAAACACACAGGTAAATTCCCATAACCGTAGAATATGCAAATTTGTAAGTAGTGGTCCAAGCACCATATCCCTTCCGGAATCTGCTTCCACATAACAAGCCACAACAGAAGAATGGTTTAGAATGTTATCAATTACGGCGGCCGACAAACCTCACACGTACCGCCACAAATCAAACGCATAACTCGATCATGCCGAATGAACGGATCACAGACCCCAACATGCCAAATTCAACTATGGCGAATCAATCCCTTTCCCTCCAATTTATCCTTGGTTGCTTTGGAAATAATACTAATTCTCTTCACTGCATAACATACTCCCTCTACACTCACCCCGAGTGTCCTTGAATCATGAGACCAGGCTGTCTCAAATCTCATGAATTATTTCACATTTCTCAAATGCTACACCACAAGGTAACACATCATAGGACATTCTGGGCACCTTCTCATAAACTGCTACAAAGCTTGATTCTTAGCTGTACTTATAGGCTTGAAATCGTTGGGCACCACACTTTAACTTTTGAATTCACTGGGACCGTTATTGAGAGCCACCCACTCTGACTTGGTCCCGAATATAATAAACTCCATGAATCTTCTAGCACATTAATACCCTCTCAACGAGGCACCTAGCAGAACCACTCTCCTTTAAACCCGCTTCTATACAAGGCATAAACTCTGAATCTTCTTCCAAGTCCGAAAATGAGCCAAGAAGGCTAACCATAGCACATCCTTAATAATTCCTCCACTCAATTTACTACTTATGGTCTTTTCTCGTAGCTGAGTTAATCCATCAATATGCTAATAACCAGAAATCATGCAAATAGTTAATCATACAGCCCAATCATAAGCGGTGGGACTCTCCCACTTAGCTTGAAGCCATCATTTCACCATTCTCGATTTTGCCCGACCTTTTTACCTATTATTGACATAACCTCACGCCATAAGTTATCAAAATTTCTCGAAATCTTCCTGTAAATCCCCATCTTTCATATTCTTAATCATTAACCACATTCGCACGACCGATCTCTTTGTTGAACAACCAATATAATTCTTTGCAGAAGCTTCGCCAACCACGCGACCGCCAATCTGTTCACAGGGAATAACCCACCTAGGGGAATCACCTCCCGATATCTTCCCACGCCGCTGCATGGGGTACATTCACTATGACACCAATAGCCCATCCTGAGTCCGAGCTCACCTTCCAGTCGCACGAGTCCATTCACCCTCGCAGACATCAATTAAATGTGTGGCAACATCATTCCAAATTCAGGGTTATGCTGCACCCTCCTCCATTTCAAGCAGCTCCTTTCCGCCATATCAATCTTCTGACGCAAAATAGCCCATACTTCACATCATACCCTCAGGCTTCAATCACCTATCATTAAAATCCCCAATTCAATCCAAACTCTCTTTAAGGCGCGTAGTCTTCCTACTACCAAGCCCATATGCACACCCGCCACTCTCCCACTTTGGCAGAACTCATCTCGTTAATCGGTCACTCAACCTTGCTCCTCATACTCGGCCTTCTAGAAATTTTAAACATCGCCTGGCACTTCCCACATGTCCTTCCTCATACTTTGCTGCTCAATTGTTGACTCAAATAAAATCTATCTTCATGGCACTTAAATCCACCATTACTGCTAACTTTAAACCTTTCCAAAGGTCATCTTTATCGAGCCGTCAATATTAAAAATTCTGATTCGATCTTAAACCACCGCGTCATGCGATATCTGACAGTTGTACCTCCAATATTATTTCACAATACCCTGCCACAAAGGCGAATTGTAGCAGATTGTAACACCAACAAACTTAAAGCATTCAATTAGGACAACAACTTTCCCATATAGAGGAGAACTCCGCCACGCTTGCAAATACCAAGCCTCATTACTTCCACCAGCCCACACCTGACCATCCTTAGTTCGATTGACTTCCCCTGCCGGGAATAAAACACTGAATCCCTTGATTACACACTGAGTAAACCTCCCTTCAATTCATTCACTGCCCCGACACGCGGGCAACGCCCTACCATCACAACAACACTGCGGAATAGTCGCTCATAAGCATTATGGCAACCTGTGCCTAGCCTCAAGGCTCTTAGAAGTTCCGTTACTGAGCTGAAACAATAGAATATCCTTCCATAATGCGACTATAATATTCCAATCAATTATATCGGGAAAAATCATCCCGCACCACATTTGTAATGTCATTTCAATTCTTCAACTTTCGATTTATAACAAGCGCTCGCGTCGCGTAAGATTGAGTGAGAAGGAATCAAAGGCATACACCTCAAAGGGATCGAACCACACGATAAAGAAATCAAGAAGGGAAGTACTCCTAACAGTCCTGCAGCCTCCCGAGGATAAGTATAGACGTCTCCGTACCGATCCGCAAGACTCCACTAGACTTGCTCATGACTCGTGAGACCGACAGGAACCTAGTGCTCTGATACCATGTTGTCACGGCCCAAAATCCACTAAGGGTCGTGGTGGCGCCGGACACCTGTGTCAGGCCAGCCAACTAACTTATCAATAAATTCCTCTTTTAATACTTTTGAAAATCTATGGTTTTTCCTTCCATTTTTAAATAAAATTTCACTATTTGAATTGAAATTTTAAATGATAACAACTAGTACAAATCCGTTGAAAACCATCCCAGAAACCCGGTGTCACAAGTACATGAGAAACTACTGATAAGAGAAATAAAATACAATATCCATCCGGAATACAATGGATGAAAAGCAAATACATTACACTGGAAGGGACTACCCTAGCTGCGGTCGCCTCGAAGGGTTCAACTCACCTAGTCCCAACGTCATCCAAGCTGCTACGCTCAGCATGCTGCTAGAGGTGGATATACCTGTGCAACAAAAATGCACAAAAATGTAGTATGAGTATGTAATCAACGTGTACTCAGTGAGTATCCCGCCTAATCCCGAAGGGGTATAGATGAGATGGCCGACTTCGACATTCACTAGAGGTCCATTATCAATATTCTATAAGTGTGAATAATCATGGACTTATATAGAAGTCCTAACTGTGAAGCCAAATAAACCGGTAAACACCTTCAACAATAGATCAAGGGCTTCCAAAGTCTATTCTTTATTATCTTATCAGTTTATGTCAAGCCACATAGGGCCAATTCCATATTTACAATTTTCAAGTAATAGATAAACATGCGCAAATCATGCCGAGGTCGACGGCCTGCTCCAACAGAATGTAAATTGTGCACTGCCGAGGGTCGAGCGACACAAACCATAGATGCATCTATTATTACCGAGGCATTCGACCCATTCCATAATTAAACACATATCCTGCTCGCTAATCATCCATGCGACGCAGGCACACATAAAGTATTTGCTCAATCAGTCAAATAAGAATTTATCGGGGAATATCTATTCAAATAAAACCAATTCTCCTTTACCAATTTTAAGAAATGAAGCTTAATCCCTTTGAAATTCATTTACTAACTTAATGTGATTTAGGCAGTTCAAACCATAAATGGGTTCACTATAATCCATGCATAACATGCTCTTTGGGTCCTAGACTACCCGAACAATAGCATGATAGTAGCTACGCACGGACTCTCGTCACCTCGTGCGTACGTAGCACCCACAAATAGGAGCACATAATCATTTACTTCACCTATGGGGTAAATTCCCCCTCACAAAATTAGAAAGGAGACTCACCTCGCTCCGAAGACTCATAACCGGCATTCTACATTCTTCCGAAGGTTTGCACCAACGCACAATGCTCCAAAACTAGCCAACGATAATATAAATCCATTAATATATGCTAAATTATACTTTACAACCCAATTTATAACCATTCCTAACCCTGAATGAAAAGTTGACCAAAATGCCCTCGGGCCCACGTGCCCGAAATCCGAAATTTCTCGAAGGTAAAGATTACCCATAACCTTAGGAACTCAATACATAATTTTTTCTTAATTCCATACTCAAAATTATGGCTAAAATCTAAGATCATAACTTTCTAGGTTTTCAATCAAAACCCCCAATATTTATTCTAATTTCCATGCTTAAATCCATATATAATTGATATATTTAACTCGGAAGCGATAGGGATAACTTACCTTAACATTGATGATGAAAATCCCCTCCTTGAAGCTCCCAAAAATCGCCCCAAGCCATGAGAAATATGATAGAAATGGCCAATCCCCGACTTCAAAATGATATTCTGCCTTCAGGGATTTTCGCTTCTGCGAAAAAATCCCGCTTCTGCGATCTCGCTTATGCGGTCCCTGGGCTCCAGCCCTTTCTCGCTTCTGCGATAGCTTAACCGCTTTTGCGGTTCCATTTTTGCGGATAGAGGGCCGCTTCTGCGGTCCTGGGCTGCATCCCTCCTAACCGCTTCTGCGATGACCCTTCTACAGATGCGGTTCCGCTTCTGCGGAATTTAGACCGCATCTTCGATCCTCAAGCTATGGACCAAAAACTGCATCTGCGGCTCCCTGTTTGCTTCTGCAGTGCCGCTTCTACGGTCAACCAACCGCAGAAGCGAAAATACCAGCAACCAGATGCCTTCAGCTCTCTTCCAAAATCAAATTTCGATCTGTTAACCTCCCGGAATCCACCCGAGGCCCCCGGGACCCTAACCAATCATACCAACCAGTCCCAAAACACATTACGGACTTGCTCGAGGCCTCAAATTACATCAAATAACGCTAAAATCATCAATAGACCTCCAATTCAAGCTTTATGAACTTCGAACTTTCCAACTTCTACTTCCGATGTTTAAACCTATCAAATCATGTCCGATTGACCTCAAATTTTGCATACAAGTCATATTTGACATTACGGACCTACTCCAACTTCCGAAATTGGATAACAACATCGATATCAAAAAGTCAACCTCCGGTCAAACTTCCCAAAAACCTTCAAATTTCTATCTTTAGCCAAATGGCTTCAAAATGACCTACGGACCTCCGAATTCGCTTCCGATCGCACTCCCAACTCCAGAATCACCATATAGAGCTACTCTCAATCTCGAAATTCCAAACGGGCATCGATAACACTGAAATTCTCTTCAAGCTAAACTTATAAAATTTCTTTTAAAATGCTAACTTCCACAATAGGCTTCAAAATGCTCCCGGGTTATCCAAAACTCAAACCGGGCATACGCCCAAGTCCGAAATCATCATGCGAACCTACTGGAACCTTCAGATCCTGATTCCGAGGTTGTTTACTCAAAATTCTAATCCTAGTTCATTCTTTCAACTTTAAGCTTCTCAAATGAGAATTTTCATCTAAATTTAATTCCGATCTTTCTGAATTTAAATTGCGACCATGCGAACAAGTCATAATGCCCGAAATGAAGTTGTTCATAGCCTCCGACTGCTGAACGGAGCGCTGGTACTCAAAACGACCGGTTGGGTCGTTACATCATTTAGATGTGCTTTGGTTGGGTTTTTGATTGAAAGCGTTTTTAGGAAGGTTTTTAGAAACTTAGGCTTGAATCCGAAATGTTTTGGGTAATTTGATGTTGTGTGAGGTATTTTGATGATTGGATCAAGTTTGAATAAGATTTTAGGATGTGTTGGTGCCTTTGGTTGAGGTCCCGGGTGTAGACATGTATTTTTTACATACTTAGGCCTTATTGATGTTATTTTGGATCGTTAGGAGCATACTTAGGCCTTTAATATTCATAAACATGTTTAGGCATGAATTAATATATGATCGTAGTTGTGGACACGTTCACGTGACATGGCTACGGTTCCTAAAAGTAAAATCGGAGTATGCGCTCGTGCAAATTCGGCCAAACTTTCTTAATAATAATAATAAAGCACTATTAATTGTGGACATATCCGTGTGACAAGATTTTTGACGCACCAAACAAATGGGTATATGTACGCGTAACTCGTTTCAAGATAATTTTTTTAAAATTAAAAGCGGTGAAAGAGGTAAATGCACATAGGTTCTAAAATCAGTAATTAGACAAGCCAAGTATGATCAAAGCGACCGTGCTAAAATCACGGAACTCGGGAGTGCCTAACACCTTCTCCCGGGTTAACAGAATTCCTTACCCGGATTTCTGTGTTTGCAAACGTAAATAGGGTCAAAACTTCCTCGATTCGGGATTCTAAACCGGTGACTTAGGACACCATAAATTATCCCAAGTGGCGACTCTGAATCTTTTAATAATATAATATCATTTCGATTGTCCTTTAATTGAAAAAACTCCATTTTTATACCCTCTTCCGGGGTGCGTGTAAAAAAAAAGGAGGTGTGACAGCTCTGGTGACTCTGCTGGGGGTAAGAACCCAGAATCTTCGATTCAGGGTTCAAGAATTCGAGCTTGTTAATGCAATTTTTATTTGGCTTTATTGTTGATATTACTGTATTTTTGTGGACTTAATGTGCTAATTGTCATTTACCGCTTTGATATTACTTGAACTGTATTTAAATGTCTTCTTACGCCACCCATCCGAGTCTTCTGAAAATGGTGCACACGTTCGCGTGGTCCGCTTTTTTTGTAGAAATTATACCAAATAAGGCGGGGCTGGGCAAGCAACAAGGCCAGACAGACTTTCGTGCTCCCGGTACGTTGCCCCCTCCTCGACCCCAGTTGTTCGCTCGGGTAACCTAAGTCTAGACCACAAACCCCAGGTTTTAAACCTAGAATAACGCAACCCCATGCCAGATCCCTAGTAGGAACGATTATTTGCATCACGTGCATTTGACCTTGGGGACACAACACAAGGGTTGGGTCAGTCTAGGATAGGTGTACCCAAAATAAAAGACCATCCTGATACATCCTACATGCAATGTGAATATTTATCTGTTTCGGCTTGCATGTTGACCGGTTAGGAAGGGAAAATAAAGATAAAAACCAAGAGTGAGGTAGGATAGAGAATTTACTCGGTTTCTAAAATCCCAGTATTTGAAAATATCCCAAAACTAGGACGAATTTTTGAAAAAAAAAAGAAAAAAAAAGGAAAGTGCATTTCAAAAGAATGAGTCAAATATCATATTTTTATGACAAAACTGGCATAATTGCGCGGGTCTAATTCTCATCAGATGTGAGATACGTAGGCAAATCTCATCGGCTCCGGCCCCCAATTTTCAAAAATCCAAAAATATTTTCATTTACTTCCTTTTTAGAAAGTCTTTCTTTTGGACCCAATTTTTTTAAAATACAAAAATATTTTCTTTTAATTTCTTCCAAAAATATTTTCATTCTTCTTTCAAAAAATAAAAAGAAAATTCAAGATTCAAAAGTATTTTCTTTTTATTTAGAAGCATTTATTCAAAATAAAATTCCAAAAAAGTTCAAAAATATTTTCTTTCTTCTTCAGAAGTTTTTCTTTCGAAATTTCAGAAAAAAAAAAGTCGGAATCCAAAAAAAAAGGAAAAAAATCTTACTCCTTTAGAAGTCTTTCTTTGCAAAAATGCTGAAGAAAAATCAAAATTCAAGATTATTCTCCTTCTTCTTTATAAGTTTTTCTTTCCAAAAAATAAAATAAAAATTCAAAATCCAAAAAAAAATAAAACAAAAAGGGTTAGTTTATTTTCTTTATTCCTAGTCTTCCCGAACTACGCAAGATCTAATTCATGTTCCCACATGATACGTAGGCAACCCATATCAGGTTCGATCGAATGATTTAAAAAAAGAAAAGAAAAAAGAAAAAAAAGAAAAAAAAAGAGAAAGAAAAAAAAAGGAAAAAGAAAGAGTGTTTCTTCTAACATGGTTGTTGTTTTGAAATAAAAGCTAATCAAAGGTGGTCGGTTTGTTGGTTTACAATGGCGAGTCTCAAAAACAATCTAAGAACCTTCGGAAATAAAAGCATCTTCCCAACCAATGGAACAAGCACCACTGTTGTTGACCCAAAGTCACGAAAAAGCTAGTAGAGAAGTTGGTAGCGAAAATAAAAATGAAGGCAAATATGGGGTTGACTCTACCAGATTTGAGAAATAGGATATGGCCTGCTCGGGAATGATTTGATGATGGGGAGACATGAGAATTCTTCCAAGTACTTTTGTAAATTAGTTTCTTTGAAATTTCTCATGCCGCCAATCCTGAAATCCGACAGCCGATATTGAGAATAAAAGTCAAAATTTGAGTGTTGAATCAGAAAGAATAAAAATGTTGAATGTCGTAGCAGTGCTGATGTGCAAATGTTTGGCTAAGATGTAGTTTATTAACTGGAAAGTCACTCGTACTTTAGCCATTGTAGCTTATTTTGTCATCTTTTCTTCTCCTTTTTGTGTTATAGAAAACTGCCTTACCTTATTCCAAAAAAAAAAAGACAGACACTTTGTATCCATTTTGTGCATAGTTCTTTTCACGCTAGTTCTAGTGACATGCCATGCATGTAAAATTTTTTGCTAGATCTTAGAAACTGATTTAATCTGGAATTGGATAATTGAAAAAAAAAAGAAAAAATTGAGGATGAATAAAGAGTTGAAATACTTTGGAATTAAGGTCGAGTAAAATTCACCTTCAATTCATTTGAAGATCGGGCTTGAGGATGTTTAATCAATTGAAGTCTGTTGGAAAGTTTGACATTAGGGGATGGAAAATATCTTTTGACCATGACACACCAAGAAGACAGACATGTTCGTCAATGCTGTGATCGCGAAAAGATACTATAATTGGCGTTCTAGAGGCTGGGAGGCCCTTTTTTTTGCTACCCAAACACTTTATACCCTTTGTCACCCCTTTGAGCCTGCGTTATTTTCTTTGACCACCCTCTTTTGGAATCTAGTTTAGAGTTAAAAGCCCAATAAAAAATGAAAATGAAAAAATGAAAAAAAAGAGGAAGAGTCCATGCCCCAAGAGTAAAAACTGGGTCAATTCTCAGAAAGTTCAAGTGAAAAAAAGAAGAAGAAAAGAATAGTCAAAGGTCCATGCCCCCAGAAAATAGAAGCTGGGGCAATTTATTTTAGAAGGGAAAAAAAAAGAAAAAAAAAACAAAAAGAAAGATGAAAAAAATAGTTAGGTTAGATGTTTGAACTACGTTCGACCTGATTCCTTAAAAAAAGAATACGTAGGCAGCCTCACGGTTCGGTCCAACCAAATAAGAATTCAGTAAAAAAAAAATCTAAAAAATTCCCCAATAGCTAAAACTGGGGCTGATTTTATTTCACTTTAGAAAGAGTCTATTCCAAGAGTTGTAATTCCATAACCCCCCATTTTGAGTCTATTTTGAGCCTACATGACGTCTTTTCTTTCCAACCCTATCCGAAATCCTTCCAAATAAAGACCTCCTGATATACCTTCAGGAATGCCAAGAGAAGCATGCAATGAGAAACGGTTGTCACAACATAGGACACTCTCAAGTTGCTCAAGAAAGAACTCAAGTTGCTCAAGAAAGAAAAAGAAAGAGAAAAAAATAGAAAAAAATGAGAGTCTTACTAGTGAAAACCCTCACGGGCACTGTAAGGCGACAGTAAGCAGAGATGGATAAATGAGAGAGACTTGTTGATGGAAACCCCTCGGGGCACCACCAGTCGAAAGTAAGACATGAAGTTGATGCAAAGAATTGGCACGAACAAGCCCGACTTCAAAGGTCATAAGAACGGCAAAAGGGAAGATAAAATTAGTTTGATAGATCATGTCGTTGAGTTCAAAATGCATGTCATGACCATTAAGGCTAGTTATTGAAAAAAAAGGAAAAAATAGAAAAAAACTCTTCCTTCTGTCCTTCCGACAGGGGCATTTCTTGTTAATACTTGTTTCTTTGCATCATTATGTCCTTCACTCCGAATCAGTCCTTGTCAAAACAAGCAAAAAAAGATTTCAAAATCTGTTACCAGCTTTTCAGTTGCAACAAAGTAAATTTGGCCGGCACACTCGGTTGTTAATGTCAATGTGCCTTGAGGATTCATACAAAGGTTTCTCCAAAAGACTCTTGTCAGCCTACTTGGCGCAAACAAAGATAACTGGTGATTCTCTCTGACAGACAAATTGCTCAAAAAGCAAGAAGTCATTCAAGATATTAGAAAAGATCACCTAAGCAAAGATCTCCAGTTGAGATAAGGATGGTTGAGCCACTAATACAAATGGTACTGGGTGTGAAACAATCAAGGTTGATGTAGAACAAAGGTTTCTTGAAACCGACTCAAGCTGATTGAAGCATAAGCCAAGCTGCCCAAGACTCAAGGCCACAAGCCGACCACCGTTTTCAAAACTGACAAATTTTTCTTTATGTGAAACAGGAACAAAGCAGTGCAAGGAAAGTGGTTCAAAAAGAAAATAAGTGAAAATAAGAAGAAAAGAAAAAAAAAGGAAAAAGAAAAGAAGAAAAGAGCCGACAAAGGGAAGTTTCTCAAATCTTTATCTTTATTTGTCTTGCTATTGTGCATAAAATCTTGCCATTGATCTTCACATTTTTTCCTCCTAGGATCGAAATCTTAGTCTGATAAATTTTTCTCCTAAGATAGAAGACCTAGTCTGATGAATTTTTCTCCTAAGATAGAAGACCTTGTCTGATGAATTTTCTCCTAGGATAAACATCTTTAGTATGATGAATCTTTCTCCAAAGATAGAAGACCTAGTCTGATGAATTTTCTCATAGGATAAACATCTTAGTCTGATGAATCTTTCTCCTAAGATAGAAGCCCTAGTCTGATGAATTTTCTCTTAGGATAAATATCTTAGTCTGATGAATCTTTCTCCGAAGATAGAAAACCTAGTCTGAGGAACTTTCTCCTAGGATCAAAATCTTAGTCTGATGAATCTTTATCCTAAGATAGAAAACCTAGTATGATGAATTTTCTCCTAGGATAAAAATCTTAGTCTGATGAATTTTTCTTCTAAGATAAACAAAAAAAAGGAACCTAGTCTGATGAACTTTCTCCTAGGATAAAAATCTTACTCTGATGAATTTTTCTCCTAAGATAAGAAAAGAGACCTAGTCTGATGAACTTTCTCCTAGGATCAAAATCTTAGTTTGATGAATCTTTCTCCTAAGATAAGAAACCTAGTCTGATGAACTTTCTCCTAGGATCAAACATCTTAGTCTGATGAATTTTTCTCCTAAGATAGAAGACCTAGTATGATAAACTTTCTCCTAGGATTAAAATCTTAGTCTGATGAATCTTTTTCCTAAGATAGGAAACCTAGTCCGATGAATTTCCTCCTAGGATAATAATTTTTACAAAAAGGGAAGTCTGAATTTGAAAAACAAAGGGGAAGTCTAGATTTGAAAAAAAGTGGGTCAATTTTTAGTTTTTTTTAAATCAGGGGCCCCACCTGGGGAATAAGGTCAGTTTGAACTTTAGTCAAGCTTAGTCTATAGTTTTCCTAGCCTATTCTTTAGTTTACTTTCATCATTGCATCAATAGTATAAGTGGTTTACAATTTTGTTAACAACTCACAAATCTTCTTAGTGCAAACTGGGACAGAAAAAATTTCTTTTGTTTTGTCTTTTTTGTTTTACAATCAGGCGCCCACCTGGAGAACAAGGGAAAACAACTCAAGTTTTAAGGGAAAGCAATTCAAGTTCAGCAATCAGGCGCCCACTTGGAGAACAAGGGAAGACATTTTAAGTTTCAAGGGAAAGCAGTTTCGAAGGAAGACAACTCAAGTTTCAAGGGAAAGCAGTTTCGAAGGAAGACAACTCAAGTTTCAAGGAAAAATAATTTCGAAGGAAGACAACTCAAGTTTCAAAGGAAAGCAGTTTCGAAAGAAAGCAGTTTCGAAGGAAGACAGTTCAAGTTTCAAGGAAAAATGGTTCAAGGTGCAAGGGAAAAAAGTGTCAGGTAACAAGAGAACACGGTTCAAGTTCAGCAATCAGGTGCCCACCTGGAAAAAGGAAATTCAATTCAGAATACAATTCAGGTCAGCAACAAAAGAAGCTCGCGTCAAGAATGAGAGTCAGCAGTCCGAGATGATCAACAGAAATTAGTCACAATCCAGAATAAAAAGAAAGAAAAAAAAACAAAAAGAAAGACAAGAAGTGAATCCAAACACAGAAGTTAATGAAAGATGTGAGCTGCTCAAGACAGGGCTGAGGTTACAAGCTCTACATATCCCGTCTTGGTTTGAAAAGCTGAAGAAGAATGAACTAGCACCTGCGGTTAACAAGCATCAAGATTCATATTAGGGTCCGCATGAAGAACCAACCAAGACTCAAGATCAAGCTTCAAAAGACTCATAGATAGGAATCTTGTAACTCGTAGCTGATAGGCTTAGTTAGTCTTTTTCATTTTTTGATTTTGATGTAATAACAGGATAGCAGACCGGAGCCTCGGACGGAACCTCACTCGACTCTCATCCTCTTCGCACACTTCATCATCTCACTCACTTCTGAACTACACGTGACTTGATTCCTTTATAGCCAAGGATATGTAGGCAGCTCAGATACCAGGGCTCGGTCACATTCTCTTTTCTTTTAGCTTTTGGTCTCTTTAAATAAGGGTGGGGTCAAAAAACATATCTAGTCGTGCTTTGTCTGAAAATACTTTGTATTTTCAGTCAAAGAGGGACAACTGTAGATATGTGATTTTTGACCCTCCCCAAGATTTTTTATGTTTTAGCGTAAATATTTACTTTAGGTTTAGTATCGCTCTCTTTACCTTATTTTATCTAAAAAAAATTACAAAAAATATTTTTCCTTATTCTAGCTAGTTGATATTTTGTCTAGTTAGTTTTATTTTTGAAAAGAAAAATACAAAAATAGTCTTGGCTTTTTATTTTTCAAAAAAAAAAAAAAGATAAGAAGAAAAAGTTCAAAAAATATTTTACATTTTAGTATATATTGAATAATATTTAAATGTCATTACTATAGTAATTATTTGTCTTCTCTAAATATTTTTATTATCTTAAATATACTAGTATCATTTTAAAGCCCACTTAAGTGCGAGATTTAATTATAGCCATCTATTTTCTTCTAATCTAATCCAATGACCATCATTCTTCCCACCTCTATATAAAATATCCAATTATTGAAACTCTATCCCAAGATTTCAATTCCTAAAAAAGCTAAGAACGGCAGCAAGTCTAGAGTCCCTTTTTACCTAGCTACTCCCATTTTCTCTAATTCTTCAACAATTTTACTTCAAAATATTTTCTTAATTTTTCTTTCGTTACCCTCACAGTGCTTCTCTAATTAGAAAAAAATAAAGATTATGGCTTTGGTACTCACGTTCTTTACCTGATTTTGTAAAAGAACCCAGCAAATCAACCAAAATCTTAGCCCCAAAACCACTTAGCTCCTCCCTTAGACCATTGAAATACCACCCAAAAAGGCCATGAAAATCTGCCCCAAACTCCAACCAAAAATGACCTGAAAATAGCTCCAAAAAAAAATAACGCCTAAATCAGAATATACACATTAGAGCGGCGTTGCCGGAAGGTTTTCTGTTCGAGATCTCCGTTCGATTTTTCTGGTCCAAGCTCTGTTCCACAGTAGGTCAAGTCTTTGTACCTGATGTTGTCGCTTTCGCGTTCCAAAGCTTTCAACATTCATAGTCGGATTCTGTCTTGAGGTCCATGTCCTAACACTCTCTATTTTTATTGATCTTGTATGCTCATAATTTTATTTGACTGATTATGTAAGCTAATGCTCTTTATTTTGCTCTTGGTATGTTTCTGTGTTCATATGCTCAATTTTGTGTAAATCATCTGAGTTTAAATTAAATATTTTGTGGATGATATATCATTTTATGGTGTGTATCCTTAACGGACTTCACTGTGTTTTGAGCAATTGCTCCATTTAGTTGATAACATGAAAGTGAATTAAGTCTTAAGATACTCTTTTGGTAAAGGAAGAGTTATGATATTAAGATACAAGAATATAAGTTGGAGAATTGACGAGAAATAATAGGCTGTGGGATTTGTGGGCTAAAAATGAAAGTGAATTAGACTAAAGTGATATTGTGATTGAGTAACGATTTCAATTGAATTTTGTAACAATTGGAGTTGTATATTGTTTTGATTTTGCTTATTGATGTGATTTTGGATCATTAGGAGCATGCTTAGGCCTTTAATATTCATAAACATCATATAATCCTGTTTCGATTGTCCTTTAATTGGAAAAAATCCTTTATTATATCCTCTTCCGAGGTGTGTGTAAAAAAAAGGAGGTATGACACCGGGGGCTTCGGGTGAGTTTCGGGTAGTCATTCAGACCATTTTTGGAGTTTAAAAGTAGCAGAAATTGCAGGTTTAGGGTTGCAGAGAAGCCCTTCGCGATCGCGTAGGGTGTCTTGTGATCGCGTACAAGGAATTGAGGAGGGCACCCAGTTGTCCTTCACGTTCGCGATTGGAGGCTCGCAATCGCATAGCTTGGGAGAGTTGTTCATCGCGAACGCGTGAGTGTGGTCGCGTTCGCATAGAGTCAATTGGACCTGGGTCTTCGCAGGATGTTGTGCATCGCGAACACGGGGTTATGTCCGCGATCGTGTAGGGTTACCCTGTCTGGTCATCGTGTTCGCGTAAGCCTGGTCGCGTTCGCGTAGTGTAATTTGGGGAAGCTAAAGATTTGTTCTTCGTGATCGCGAGGGGAGTGCCGCGATCATGATGAAGGAAATACAGGCCTGGGCAGAATGTTTTTAAGTTGTCTTGTCCGCGATTTTGGGTTTATTTTCACCCATAGTTGATCATTTTGAGAGCTTTTTGAAGGAAATTAAAGAGGGATTCAAGGGGAAACGATTTGAGGTAATATTTTTGAACTTGCAACTCCATTCTATTGTGAAATCTACCTTGAAAATCATGGAACTTAAGCTAAAAACGGAAGAACTAGGGCTTGGAAATTAGAACTTTTGATTTAGGGATTTGGAGGACCAATTGGGGTTGGATTTGAAAAATTTTGGTATGTATAAACTCGTGGGGAGATAAGAAACCCGTTGATGTAAAATTTTTTGAGTTTCAAAAAGTGGACCCGGGCTTGGGTTTTGCTAATTTCGGGATTTTTGATATTTTTCGATTATTTTTTGCTTGGGCTTTGTTTCCTTAGCATATTATGACGTATTCGTTCTGATTTTGGATAGATTTGATGAGGGTGGAGGTCAATTTGAGGGGCAAAGGCGTCGCGAGCTAGAGATTTAGTCGGTTCGAGGTGAATAATGATTGTAAATAATGTTCTGAGGGTTTGAAACCTCGGATTGCACATTGTAGTGCTATGTTGAGGTGACTTACATGCTAGATGGCGAGCGTGGGGTAGAGCACCATTGGAGATTGTGACTTAGTCCATCCCGATTGATGATTTTACTGTGTAGTTGATTGAAAATTGATTGCTATCATTATTATTTGGATTGAATGTCATATTTGGGCCTAGTGCCAACTATTTGAACCCTTCGGGGCTTTTCATTAATATTTCCTCATTGTTTTGACTTATTGCTTGAATTCAGTCATGTTATTTTCCATAATTTTTCAAACTCAGCCATGTTTACTCAGTTTTAAGATTTAAATGATATTTGGGCTGAGAAATACTATTTTACTATTGCCCGAGGGGTTTGTGATGGTTTTTGACTGAGTAAGGCCGAGGGCCTATATGGTGAGGAAACATTGATACTGATTTGAGGCCGAGGGCCTGAGATATGTACGCCACGAGGTGGATTGATTGATATGAGGCCGAGGGCCTAGTTTATGATGCCACAAGATAGCTTGATATTGTGCTTGGACCATAAGGGGCCCCTCCAGGAATTTGCACACCCCAATGAGCACCGGTACCCATTGTGATGTGAGATTCAACCCGAGGGGTTGGTATGGTTCTAGGATGTTGCTCGAGGGGCTGGATTGTTGATACTGTGCCCGAGGGGCAAATTTCTATTTGTTTACTTTATCATAATTATCTGTCGATTACTTGAGTTTTACTGGTTTTATTGATTTTAACTAATTTTACTGCTCATTATAGACTGCCATATGCTTTACGTGTTTTCTTTCTTTCAGTCATTATTTATATTCGTTACTCACTGAGTTGGAATACTCACTTCACTCCATGTACCCTGTGTGCAGATTCAGGCGTAGCTAGTTCCTCTCCGAAGTGTTCCTCCAGTTCCAGGCAGGATTTTTCGGAGATTATAAGGTAGCTGTTGGCGTCCGCAACCCTGTGTCTCTACTCTCCTAGCATTTCGGTTTCTTATAAACAGTTGTAGTAGCCTATGACTTTAGTAGACTATATTGTGGCTCGTTGATGCTCTTGACTTGTGACACCCTGGTTGGGACTGTGTTGGGTTGGATTTCCGCATTATTCTTGATATTTCTGCTATTTAAAATTATTAAATCATGTTTAGATTATTGCTGCTTTAAAATCTGAATTGGATTAAACTGGCTGGTCTTGTCTTCACGAGAGGCGCAATCATGACCAGGTTCAGGGTTAGAGTCGTGACATATGATAACATGCAACACCTGTCTAGAATACAAATTAGATAGGAAAAATATAAATAACTCTAATAGAGACTCTGTGTGCTGCGGACTCATAACATAGGATTCAGCTCACCTAAGTCCCCGCAATAGCCACACCTCTGTTCCTACAAGATCACAAGACATATATGTACCTACACAAAATGTTCAGCAAGTATAGCACGAGTACATAAATCAACGCGTACCCAGCAAGTATCTAGTCTAACCTCGAAGAAGTAGTGACAAGGGGTCGACTCCGACACTTACTATGGGCTAACAACAAAATGTTGATATTATACTTAAGCATGGGTTGTATAAAAATAGCCGAAAACTCAATAACAAGAAGTAAGTAAATAATTCTTTTACTAATAGGAAATTTCCCAATCCATTTTCGTCATTTAAAAATTTATATTTTAAGCGAATGAAGCAATATCAATTATTATTAGTTCCAAAGATTTATCGTGCGCAAGTTATGCCGAGGTCGTATGGCCCGTTCTAACATAAAATATTTAAATTGTTCACTATCGATGGTCGAACAATACGAACTATAGATGCATCTATATGCTACCGAGGCGTTCGGACCGCTCCACAAAAGAAAAAATACATTAGAAAAATCAATTCAAGATTTATTAAGGAATAATTATTCAAAGAGATACAAATTCTCATTAACAGTCAAGTAAATGAAGTTTAACCATTTACAATTCCTTTATCAAGTATCAATATGATTTAAGAAATTAAATTAACAAGTAGGGTACAACTTCGCAAGTATAACATGATTTGGGTCCTAGACTACCCGGACATAAGCATAATTAGTAGCTACATACGGACTCTCGTCACCTCATGCGTACGTAGCCCCCACAAATAGAAGCACATATTAAATCAGTTTACCTATAGGGTTAATTCCCTCTTACAAGGTTAGAAAAGAGACTTACCTCGTCTTATAAATCACTTTCCGGTCACAATTTCGCTCTAAAGCCCCAACTTGGTGCCGTTCAATCCAAAACTACTCAAACAACATGCAAAATAATCAAAAATATACTCCAATGCTTGAAATTTAACAATTTACAAAGTTTTCCAACTCTGTTTGAAAAGTTGGCAGTGGGGCACACGTCTTGGAACCTGGAAAAACTCACAAATCCGACAACCCATTCCGAGATGAGTCCAACCATACAAAAATTATCAAATTCCTACATCGGATTGCCTTCAAATCATAACTTTATATTTTTGGAAGATTTTATAATAATCTGGTTTTTCTTCCATTAATTCACGGATTTATGATGTAATTAAGTATGGAATCATGAAATACAATCAATATAGGATAAGGAATATTTACCTCAATATTTTCCTTTGAAAATCTCTCAAAAATTGACCTTTCCCGGGATACAAATAGTTAAAAAGGGAAAATGGGACGGAGTCCCATTTTCAGAACTTAAATTTGTTGCCCAGTCATTTACCCTGTGCGATCACAGCCAAACTCCTGCGATCATGAAGCACAAATTTTTCCGACAGTTTTTTACTCTATGCAATCACAGCCATTCAAACGCGATTGCGAAGAGCAAAATTTTCCAACAATCTTCTCCAACTCTTCCAGGCACTCTCTAGTATAATGGCCAAAACTTTTTGTACAAAACTCCTAATAACAAATGGTTTAACTTTCTAAAAACTAGGCACCAAGAACTGTGACTTTCATGCTTTTTTTCATCTCCTAGTATCTTATAGATTACGAGATATAAGCTACCAAAATCATGTGCAACACAAATTTCTTCTTCGCGATTTCCAAACTTTTTCCAGATAGGCTGTAGTTTATTAATCATAACTTTTCATACACAACTCAAAATGCCAAATGATTTAACTTTTTGAAAACTAGACACAAAGAGCTATAACTTTCGTTTTTGGATCATCTTCAAATTTCTTATAGATTGCAAGATACAAGCATCTAAATTCGGGTCAGTGCAACAAAAACTTTCCTCTACGTGATCATGAAATGTCTTCCGCGCTCGCGAATCACTGCCCAATTTCTCCCATTTTGCTCATCTCGATCGCGACCAAATTCCTACGATCTCATATCACACTACTATAGCCAAAACCATCAGCCAAAAATGGCATAGAAATTGTAAAAAATCACCCCAAAACTCACCCGAGCCCCTCGGGACCCCGTCCGAACATACCAACAAGTCTTAAAACATAACACGGACTTAGTAGAGGTCTCAAATCATATCAAACAATGCTAAAAACATGAATCACACCCCCAATTCAAGCCTAATGAAACTAAGAAATTTTAACTTCTACATTCGATGTCGAAATCTATCAAATCAGTTTCGATTGACCTCAAAATTTGCATACTAGTCATAATTGACATTACGGACCTACTCCAACTTTCAGAATTGGAATTCGACGCCGATATAAAAAAATCCACTCCCAGTTAAACTTCAAGAAAAACCTTCAACTTCCAGCTTTTGCCAAACGACCCCGAAATAACCTGCGGACCTCCAAATCCACATTTGGACGCGCTCCTAAGACCAGAATTACCATACGGAGCTATTCACACTCTTGGAATACTAACCGTACATCTATAACATTAAAATACACTTCAACCCAAACTTATAAAATTCTTCCAAAATGCTAACTTTCCATAATAAGTACTAAAATGCTCCCAGGCCACCCAGAATCCGATCCGGACATACGTCTAAGTCCGAAATCATCATACAAACCTATCGAAACTTTCAAATCCCAATTTCTAGGTCGTTTACTTAAAAGTTAAACCTTAGTCAACTCTACCAACTTAAAGCTTCCGAAATAAATTTTTTTTTCCAAATCAACTCTGAACTTCCCGATATTCATTCCGACCACACATACACGTCATAATACCTGAAGTGAAGCTACCCAAGGCCTCAAAACACCATATGATGCGCTAGAACTCAAAACAACCGGTCAGGTTGTTACATTCCCTAAACAAGAAACTACTGTGTGATGAACCAATAAGAGCTTGAACAACAAAATTAAGGAAAATCACAAGAAAAGGAAATTTATGTGACAAAATGGCTAGTGTAACCATCATTCGAACCACAAAATTAAGGAAAATCACAAGTGAAGGAAATTTATGTGAAAAAATGGCTAGCGTAACCATCATTTGAAGGTATGAGGAAATATGAGTCAGGGGTGTCAAATGGGCGGGTTGGGACGATTTTGAGTGGGTCAAAATGGGTTGAGTCAATAATTGGACGAGTCATTTGACAAATAACCCGCCCAAAAGTTACTTGGGCTAAGACTGATTGGGTCAAGATGGGTTAAAATTATAAAAATAGCACGGGCTAGCCAGTTTTCGGACTGGTAATTGTAAAATAGCCAGCATTTGCAAAGTCATTGAAAACAGCCATTATTTTGCTGCAACACAGAAAGTTCCAGCATAATATACTAGAGATTGGTGCAACTACGTATGAACTTCCAACATACTATGCTGGAACTCCAACACGCGAAAAGTCCCAGCATAATACACTGGAGATTGGAGCACTTGTGTATGAACTTCCAGTATACTATGCTGGATCGATATATTATACTGGAGCTCCAGTATATTATGCTGGAGTATTTTTCAGATTTTGAACAGTGTTTTTGTTCAAATTTATCTTTTCATAAAAAATTGGCAAATTCGATTACTTTTAAAATTATGGCTATTTTTCAATTACCACTTGTAAATCTGTCTATTTTTGTATTTCTCCAGTTAAAATTTGGATCACAGCCCAAACCGCCAATTCGTATCTATCTTTAGTTAATATATGTTATTTTCTTATGAATTGTATAATTACTAAATAAAACTTTTTTTTCTTTTGTTATGGTCATATACAATATATCAAACAAAAAAATAAGTTCATTTGAAAGATATTTTAGCAAAGTTATTCTTGGATAAATTTGGGCTAAATATCAACCCAACTTTAAATAGGTTGAGTTCAATAAATGGGCATGTCAATAATCAATCCAACCTTAGACGGCTCATTTGGTTTTGGGCCAAATTTGACAGTCCTACGTATGACCATGGCCTTAGTCCTCCTCGAGCGAAGGTAGTTCACTATAAGTCTCTGTACTATATATAGGATGATGATTCATTTTTTTCATTGTTTATTCGTGCTTCTGGCCATATGAGGAGCTAGCATGCTGGTTACGAGTTAGATCGAATTCAGTAACTTTAATCCAAATTCTTTATTTATCTAAAAAAATTATTAAAATATATAATTATTAATTTGGAATCCAATAACATAAAAAGACTAGAATCTCAAACTATTAACTTTAAATCCTATCTCTTCTGGCCTAATTTGGAATTGTTTCCTTTGAGACAAAAACCTAATAAACATGGTAACTAATGCTTTGATAATACCAATTAGTTCCCACACTCATCCTTCTTTCCTGGGCCTTTGCCTTTTTACGATCCTTTCCATAGTGTACGGCCACATGCAGGGTGAGACACTTGCATTTAAATAAATTGTTATGTCATGGAATCCCTTTACCACTTACCTCTTTTGAGAAGACATCAAATATGTTTTCTCAAGAGATTTATTTCAACACTAATATTTCTTGAAAGTATTTTATTTTTATTTTTTTTAGGTATCAAACACTCTAATCAAACTTTTAACCTGATATAGAATGAATTGAATTTTAGTTAGTTAATGGGACAGTAAACGTGAAAAATGCATGGCTCCTAAATATTTTATTCCCAGTAGATTCATTAGAAGTAATTGATATTGAGATAGTTTAGCAGAACACTGAAATTAAGACATAAATGTTTATTATAATTTATGAAATTTTAAGAATAGGATAAACACTTTACCCATTTTTGAACTATGAAATATTATTATAGCTACTTATATATGTCAGCCTATAACGACCCGGCCGTTCGTTTTGAGAGTTATAGTCCCGTTCCCTCATTTTCTACTTCTTTTGTGTTCTTTAGTTGTATTTGAACTTACCAGGTTAGTTGGTTCAGGTTCGGAGTGATTTTGGGGTGAGTTGAGACACTTAGTCTCTTATGAGAAGGTTTAAGTTGGAAGAGTTGACTAGATGTTGACTTATATGTAAACGACTTCGGATTTGAATTTTGATGATACTCTTAGCTCCGTTAGCTGATTTTGGTCTTAGGAGCGCATCCTTAATGTGATTTAGAGGTCCGTAGTAGAATAAGGCTTGAGTTTGGCGAAAGTGATGGGCATGCGGGCGTACACCGTGAGAATCGTGACCTGGTTCATTCCATGACACCGTTTAATGACTCTTTCATGTTGATATTCATTTTTTCATTATATGATATAGTAATTGAGCTGCTAAACATGCTAGATATCATGTTAGGGCCTCAAGCCGATACTAATGGGACCTCCAGTGGTCATTTCTTGCTGCCATCTTACTGATTTCACAATTATTTGTATTCAGTTATATTCACGTATTTCATATCATATCTCAGTCTCAATTGTTATTATTGGCATAGCATATCATTTTTTTCGGGATAGTTTCCATGACATTGTGGGACCGTGGGTGAGACTGGAGAGTGATGGCTGAGTGAGGGTGAGAGCTTGATTATGAATGACAATTATGGAATCGGGTTGCACACCGCAACAATTATATTGATTGTGATAGAGCTTGGGCCTTAGGATCCCCTTCGGAGTCTGCACACCCCTAGTGGCTGGATGATATTATTGAAGGATGGATTTTTCCGGACATGAATTTGTCCTAAGTATTGATATCTGGAGATGGATTTCTCCACGGGGTTGGATTACTTTTTCCTCGGTACCGGGTGACTTATAGTTAGTGATGAGTATGTTCTGGGATGGACTTCCGTATGCCGGATAGCCATATACGTACCGAATGGTTGAGTATTTATATATACCGGGAGATAGATTCCTCCATAGGGTTGGATTGCCCTTTTTCCTCGGTACTAAGTGACTTACTATCAGTGTTATATACGTTCAGAGATGGATTTCCTTGGGCTGGATGACCATATTCAGTATTGAGTGGTTGAAAATTTGAGAGTGGGAGTACATTGTGCATTTCATATAGTCGGTGCATTGGCAGGTAGATGTAGTTGAGTTATATATCCTAAACTGTTCTAATTTGTAATTACCTTATCACTTTGAGCTGTCTATTTTATTTAAAGCATGCCTACGTTTCTGTACATTGTCTTTATTATATTTGTTGAGGTTGATTTCATCACTACCTTTCAATCCATAGTTTGGACTCGTTACTTATTGAGTTGGTGTACTCACGTTACCCCCTGTACCTTGTGTGCAAATCCAGGCATTTTTGGTCCAATGGCATTCGCTGATCGAGGCTGCAGGCTTAGGAGACTATTGAGGTATCTGTACGGCGTCCGGAGGCCTTAACTCTCCTCTTTTATCTTTAGATTTAATTCAGCATTTTTTTCTTTAAACATTGTAATAGACTATGTTCTCCTCTAGACGCTTATGAACTCAGTGACACCCAGGTTTTGGGCAGTTGTATCAAAATTTGGATTTTTATTTTGTTTTCAAAAAGTTGTTCCTTAATAAATTGTCACTTTCGTGTTTATTGCTTAAAAAGAATACTATTATGGTGTTGAATTATTGAGTTGAGGCTGGCCTAGTTCCACGATAGGCACCATCATGACGGGTCAGGTTTTGGATCGTGACAAGTTGGTGTTAGAGCTTAGGTTACATAAGTCTCATGAGTCATGCGCGAGTTTAGTAGAGTCTTGCGGATCGGTACGGAGACTTCTGTACTTATCTTTGAGAGGCTGCGGAACACTTAGAAAACTTCACATTCTTGAATTCTTGTCGTGCGAATCTATTGATTCTGGTAGCTAAACTTCTGTTATTCTATTCTCTTATAGATAGTGAGGACACGTGCTACCGGTCAGGACGGACAACCACCAGTACCATCGATTGAGGTCGCGAGAGGCCGAGGTCACGGTAAAGGTCGTGGCAGGGGTAGGGGTGTATCCCGCTCAGTAGCCAGGGCGGCACCTGCAGATCCATCAGTTGCCCCAGTCTAGGATCAGGTTCTGTTTATAGATGTACCAGCGGGACCAACTCAGGCACCAGCCATGCCTATTGTTATCCTAGGCCTTCAGGAGGCCCTAGCTCATATTTTGACCGTGTACACCAGCCTTGCTTAGGCGGTCTCTGTTCCGACTGCAGTAGCTACTTCTAAGGCTGTGGGAGGTGCTCAGACTCGCGTAGCTTGCACACCCAAGCAGGTGGTGCAGGGACTTCAAACACTGGGGGCACCAGCAGCCTAGCCGGTTGCAGTTGCTTAGGACTATGTGGTTCCTGTCATGCCTGATGATGAGAAGCGTAGATTGGAGAGGTTTATTAGACTTCAGCCTCCAACTTTCAGTGGTGCAGAGGGCGAGGATGCTCAGGGTTTCTTGGATAAGTGTCAGAGGATTCTCTGTACAGCAGGTATTTTGGAGACAGTAGGGTCTCATTCACTACTTTTCAGTTCTCTAGAGCTGCCTTCACTTGGTGGGAGGCTTATGAGAGGCATAGGCCGGTTGTTGCAGTGCCCTTTACATGGCAGCAGTTTTCTATTCTCTTCATGGAGAAGTATGTGCCGTAGTCTTGCAAAGAGGAGTTACATAGGCAATTTGAGCAGTTGTGTCAGGATGATATGACTGTGACGCAGTATGAGATGAGATTCTCTGAGTTGGCCCATCATGCTATCTGGTTGGTTCCCACAAATAGGGAGAGGATCAGGAGGTTCATTGATGGCCTCACATATCAGTTGCAGATTCTTTTGACTAGAAAGAGGGTGTCTGGTTCTTCTTTTGAGGAGATTGTTGACATTACTCAGGATATAGAGTAGGTTTGCAACCAGGAGAGAGTAGAGAGAGATGCCAAGAGGCCTCGTGGATTCAGTAGTTTTGGTGGTGTTCCTTCGAGAGGTCAGTTTTACTACGGTAGGGGCCGTCCCTTCAGGCATGCTCAGACGGCTCGTCTAGCTCATCGTGATGCATCATCTGGCCATGGTTCTCACAGTTCACATCAGGGTCACTCATCTCTTAGTGCCCTTCCAGCTCAGAGTTCGTCTCATGCACTATCAACTCAGGGTTCGTCTATGTTGGGGTCTTCTAGAGAGTATCCCGGCGCTCGGGACTCTCTTCAGTCCCTATTGCAGTTTCCGGTAGAGGTTTTTTTCAGTGTAGAGATTTGGGTCATATCAAGAGGTTATGTCCCCAACTTACGGGAGGTTATCCATGCAGAGGAGTCAGCCTTCGGCTTCAACACCAATTACTTTACCACCCGCCCAATCAGCTCGGGGTAGAGGTCAATCAGCTAGGGGTCTCTCTAGAGGGGGAGGCCGATCAGGTGGAGGTCAGGACTTTTTCTATGCACTCCCTGCCAGACCAGATTCTATTGCTTCAGATGTTATGATCATAGGTATTATCTCGGTTTTCCACATGGATGCCTTTGTATTATTTGATCCTGTTCCACTTTTTCATATGTGTCGTCATATTTTGCTTATTATTTGGATATGCCCCGCGAGTCTCTTGTTTCATCTATTCATGTATCTACACTGGCAGGCGATACTATTATTGTAGATTGTGTATATCGCTTATATGTAGTCACTATTGGGGGACTAGAGACTAGAGTGGATCTGTTGCACTTAGTATTATTGACTTTGATGTGATATTAGGCTTGGGTTAGTTGTCTTCATGTTATGCTATTCTGGACTATCACACTAAGATGGTGACGTTGGCTATGCCGGGAGTGCTATAGATTAAGTGGTGAGGTTCATCGGATTATGTTTCCAGTAGATTGATTTTACGCTTGAAGGTCTAGCGGATGGTTGGGAAGGGTTGTCTTTCTAATTTGGCTTTTGTGAGGGACATCGGTGTAGAGACTCCTACTATTGATTCAGTTCCGGTGGTGAGGGATATTTCGGATGTGTTTCTTGCAGACCTGTCGGACATGCCGCCAGACAGGGATATTGACTTCGATATTGATTTGGTGTCGAACACTCAGCCCATTTCTATTCTACCGTATCGTATGGAACCGGCGGAATTAAAGAAATTGAAGGAACAACTTCAGGAACTCCTTGATAAGGGGTTTATTTGGCCTAGTGTGTCACCTTGGGGTGCACCGGTTTTATTTGTGAAGAAGAAGGATGGCACCATAAGAATGTGCATTGATTACAAGCAACTGAACAAAGTCACCATCAAGAACAAGTATCTCTTACCGCGTATTGATGATTTATTTGACCAGCTTCAGAGAGCGAGGGTGTCTATTGATTTAAGGTCAAGGTATCACCAGTTGAAGACTATGGACTTAGACATTCTTAAGACAACTTTCAGGACCTGATATGGTTATTATGAATTTTGTGAGCATCTGATTTTTGCCTATACGAATTATTCCCATAAAATCTAAAATAAAATAATTTTTCCTTTGTACGCAATTTCATGAATTTTTGTAATTTTCAGTTGTTGTCTGAGTGTGCATGTTTATTTGATCAATTAATAAGAAAATACAAAAAATATAGCATTTGTATTTAGGATTTAATTTTATAATTTTAGTTACAAAGTAAACTACTTTTATAATAATTGGAAAATCATAATATATATATATATATATATATATATATATAAATATATAATGCACTTTGGATTTTTAGTGTTTAAGTGAGTGATTCTGTTACTTAATTATTTGGGATAATTATTATTTAGAGTTAATTTAGTATTTTTAAGACAATTTGGTTTTATATTTTAATTTAGGACTTTAGATTTAATTTTGAAAATAATTTAGGAATAAAAGAAAAGAATTAATAGAAAAAGAGGAGGAAAAGTCGGACTTGGGCCATTAATCCCCAGCCCAAACCAATACATTTAAAAATCAATAAACCAGCCCAAATTGACCCGACCCGATCCAAGACCCATCCAGTCCCCCCTCACTTAGCCAAAAAATGACCTCGTTTTTATTAAGGGATTAATCATGACCGTTGGATTTCAATCATCCAACGGTTGTGATTAATACCTTAATTTTAATTATACCAAAGACCCCAACCCGACCCCCCATTTCATTCCCCCCCTCCCCCTTTGATTCGTCTCTCACCAGAACATAACGCCGCCTCCTGCCACCGTGCCGAAAATCACCTATGGTGGTGGACGGTGGCCAAACATCACCAAAACTACACCCCAGGACCTCCTCCCTCTCCTCATTCCAAATCTCTAACCCTCATCCCTCGAATCCCAGCTAAGCTCTTCGAATATCGAATCGAAGTTCAGACCAAAAATTCTAATTCACCCAATCAACCCCAAATTAACATCGGATGACCCCCAAACCTCTCTCACCCTAAATCTCATAAAGTTTCCCCTCAAATATATCCCTAACTTATCGAATCTTAATTTGAAAGATGAGACCTAAGATGGTCAAAAGAATGAAGGCGACGAGTTTATGGTTGATTAAGATTACATAGGATCTTGACCATGTGTTTTCATTTGAGAACACATGGTTAAGACCCTGTGTGGTCGAAATCAAGTGTATGAAGAAGAGTCTCATAGCTGGTCCGATTTTAGGTATTTCCGTGTCACTTTTCATTTTATTTATTTTCTGTTTCATTTTTTTTTGTTCTTCTTCTACTCTTTTCTTCTGAAATTTTGTTGGTTTTGAGTTGTGCATACTGTTGAAATAGTTTCATTTAGGATATCACTTCTGATTATTATAGTCGAATAATTAACTGTTCTGGTTAGAGAATGTAGGGTATTTACAGTTCGTCATTTGGTTGGAAAGTAAGAATCAGTCATTTAGGATGCTCATTAATTTTTGAGATTATTTGAATGTTGCTTAATTCTGCCCTCCATATTAGCTAGGATTAGTTTATATTGCCAGTAGACAGACACTATTAAAAAAGAAAAATCAAGTCAGTAGGTGAATTAAATTAATAAAATAAGGTCAGTGGTACAGAGAACACCCTGCTTAGCACTTATAAAGCTGGAAAGGGGATAACATGGGTGTCACACCTCTTTTTTTAGGGCTTACACCCCGCGAAGGGTATAATAAAAAGAGTTTTTCCAATTAAAGGATGGTCGGAACGGGATTAGTTATTTAAAAAAAAAAATTCAGAGTCGCCAC
>MU668102.1:0-30706 GCA_026770625.1 Nicotiana glauca
TCGATTGTCCTTTAATTGGAAAAAAACTCCTTCAGCCACGCCCTTCGCGGGGAGAGGCAGCGCCGAAAGGAGGTGTGACAATGATGCATCTCCAAATTATTTACCTTTTTCTGTAATGTGCTTCTAATATCCACTGTTTTTTGCAGGGAAATGGTACAGCTGGATATTGTAGATATAGACAAGCTATTCCTGTGGGTGTCGGAGGACGTCTGGACATTGACTCAAACTATGGGTTTCGCCGGAGCTTCCTTCCACAGGTACTAATTTGCATTGTTGCTTTATCGCAAATAAAATCATATTTTGTGGAGTATTGCAGGATAACTTATAATGCTGTCTTTTTTATGTCTATCAAACTGCTGATCTTATGGAACTTGTAAACAGGGAAAGAGAATGTATTCACCTCTTCGACAGCCAACAGCTCAGCAAGTAATGATTGAAACAGTTTCAGCTGGCCCCACAGTAGTCTTTCTTATTGGATCACATACTAATTTTGCTTTGTTTCTTTTAAGTAATCCTCTTTTAAAGAAAAATATTGAGCACATCTACATTATGGGGGGTGGAATAAGGTCAAAGAATCCTACAGGTTGCTGTCCAGACAATGCCAGTTCCTCTTGCCACCCTCAACAATGTGGTAACCATGGCAATTTGTTTACAGATTACACCAGCAATCCTTATGCAGAATTCAACATATTTATGGATCCTTTTGCTGCATATCAGGTATTAAATGGATCCATATGTGTTTAGTTTTGCACACCTTTATTTTGATCTTTGTGACCATATCTCTTGCTAATCTTAGTAATCAGGAGTTGTCACCATTATGCTATCTTGCAGGTTATTCATTCGGGCATTCCAACTACCATTGTCCCATTGGATGCCACAAACACCATTCTTGTCAATAAAATTTTTTTCGAGACCTTTGAGAAGAATCAGCATACCTATGAAGCACAACACTGTTTCAAATCGCTGAAAATGGTTCATGATACATGGTTTAATGACCAATTTTACAGGGTAGCGATCCAGGAATACAGAACTTAAATTCTTTGTGGTACTAAAGACATTAGTTTGACTAGTGAGAAGAATGTTCTATGCGCAGAGTTTTTTTATGTGGGACTCATTTATGTCCGGTATAGCTGCTTCAATCATGCGTAAACGACATAACCACCAAGGAGAAAATGAATTTGCTGAAATGGAGTATATCAATGTTACTGTGGTTACTTCAAATAAGCCGTATGGTATATCTGATGGGTCAAATCCATTTTTTGATGGTAGTAAACCTCCAAGGTTCAACTTAGAAAGAAATGGAGTTCACAGCGGCCATGTTCAGACTAGCCTTCGTGACCCTTTTTGCACAATAAATAACGGGAGGGGCAGGTGCCAGGTGATTGATTGTCTCTATCTGAAATATGATTTCCTTTTTCTCATCTTAGTAACAGATAATATGTTGTAGGCTTGTAGCTGCGGAAAAGTTTCGTCCTTCTTGTCCATCAGTGATATAATATATCATTGTAAATTATGTCAAATATTTTTCTTCTCTTACCAAAAAAAGTACAACACTTTATGTTTTGTATTAACTAGTATGAGATATGAGACAATGGTGTTTCTTCTTTTCCTTTATGTTCTTGCATCAATATTCTTTCCTTACACCTTTCTGTATTTCATACTTGTTCTAAGTCGATGCTAATTATTAGGATGGTTATACAAAAGAAGTTGTTGGACCAGGAGGAGTGCCTGTTCTTGTTGCTGTAAGAGCAAAACCTAATCGAAATGCTAGCAGTGTTTTAGACAGAGAGTTCTATGTCAGCTTTCTTAATGTAAGTTTTAAAACTAATTTCGCTGTCTGAATTGTTTGTACATGCCTCTTTCTGAATCAGACCGAGTTGAAGTTTGCTTGTAACATTTTGCATTACAGTTTAACAAAGCGGCTAATACAGACCAATGCTATATTCCTTGTGGTTGCAGGTCTTAAACCAAGCAGAAAATGCTGGTAGATTCAATTTTACAGCACAATTTCCTTATTACAGAGAAGTATTTTACAAACCGGATTTTCGGGGCAAGCATTTTGGGAAGAATCTTGTGTTTGATATGGATATGAGCGCTGGAGACTTTCTAGCTCTCTTTTACAACAACAACAACAACAACCCAGTATAATCCCACTTAGTGGGGTCTGGGGAGAGTAGTGTGTACGCAGACCTTACCCCTACCCTGGGGTAGAGAGGCTGTTTCCAAATATACCCCCGGCATCCTTCCCTCCAAGAACTTTCCACCTTGCTCTTGGGAGACTCGAACTCACAATCTCTTGGTTGGAAGTGGGGGTTGCTTACCATCAGAGCAACCCCTCTTGTCTTAACTTTCTAGCTCTCTTTTATCTACTCAAATTACCTGTAGAAGATATCAATCTCAAAGTAAATGGCCTTCCATAAGTTCTGTTCCATCCGTTTATGCTAGTCTTCTATAGTCAATGAGATCCTCAATGAAAAATATTAAGAATTTAGTTCTTGTCTTCTTAATCAGACATCAGTTGTAGTTACAGTAAGTTTCTTCAATCAGTAAGAGTCACTTTATGTGTAACTTTTTATCCAAACTACATTCCCTCAATTCTGTTCAGTCTTGGGATAAAACTGATGAATTGTTAGCAACCTATTGCAGAAACAGAGTGGAACCTAATGTGAGTTCAATATTATCATAACGTTATGAAGTAATGCCTTTCCATGTGCAATATCTTCTTTCATTCAGGCTATACTAGTGAGTCAGACTGGATGGGCAAATGCTGCAACAATTGATACTGTGTATGATTTGCTTCATATGATGGGTCGTGATGACATTCCTATGGGCCTTGGAGATGGATTCGCAATGAACCAGTCTGATCCTGTTTTCTCTGCCGTTGGAAACTGCAGATACAACAAGGTCATTCCACAAGGTAGCGGTGGATATGTAGATTCAGACACTCTTTATGGTTTAGCTCGTTCATTACCTCGAAGTCCTAGGAGGTATATTCTCTGCTCTAAATCTGCCTATAGTAAGTCCATGTAGAAAAATGTAAACTTTGCCAAGCATTGGCATTTAATGTTATTAATCTTAGCAACTTCCACATGTTCAATTGTGCACTGTACAAATTTGCTGATATACCAGCTTGATCTAAATAATTTCAGATACACAGCAGAAAATTCTGCAAAATTTGGAGCTCCCCGAGATACTGATCATCCTGAACTCAGACAACCTCTAGCATCGGAAGTATTGGAGTCAGTGGTGAAATCACTCGATCCTGGATCGAAAATTTCTATTTTAACCAATGGCCCATTGACTAATATAGCAAAGATCGTTTTGGAAGGCAAGAATACTAGCAAGGCTATAAAGGCAAGTGGTTCCTCTATTATTGCAGTGATTTAGGAAAGAATTCAGACAATATTCTTCAGTTAGGATCTAATCGTAGTATAGACATTCTGAGCCTATTTTGAGAATTTGGAGCGGAAACTTCTCTAGGCCCTCAGGTAAGTTTAGTCCTCCCGTAAGTAAAACTTCCTCTGTCAGTCAACTCCCTCAATTTTCATTATGAACATATGATGTTACCCTTTAGCTTAGATAGCTGTTTTCAATTGTGGTTGATCTCTATATAAATCCTTGTCATATCACTGACCGTGTTTTGTTTATGGGTTGAGAATCTGCGATATTCATCATAGACATTTTCATTAATTTAAAAGGTAATCTTCTGAAATTTGATGCAGGATATACTAATTGTGGGGGGACACATCAATCATGATAACACAGAGAAGGGAAATGTCATCAATGTTCCTTCTAATAAATTTGCGGAACTGAATATGTTTCTTGACCCTTTGGCTGCAAAGACAGTTTTGAGTTCGGAACATAATATCATTCTCATTCCACTTGGCATACAACGGAAAGTCAGTGCATTCCATCAAATTCTTGAAGGACTCTACACGACAAGGACACCTGAAGCATTATTTGGGAGGCACTTGATATCAAGGTTATATCGCCTGCAAAAATTACATCTTGTCTACCAGCATGTGGTATATAATTCTCATCTCAATTTATCCTCTGCCGTTTTTTCCATTGTAGTAGTTTCCCTATCACCTGGTTTTTTGTTATATATTCCAGCAATTTGTTTGGGTATATCATATAGAGGTATATCGTTGTAATAATTGTCTTCTTATTCTTGATGTTTTTCTACTTATAACAGTCATAATGTTTCAGGATATGTTTGTTGGTGAGATCCTTGGAGCAGTAGTAGCTGGAGATCTCTCTGCACTAAAATCAACCTTTGAAGTGAAGAAATTAAAAGTCAGTGCTACAGGAGTTGAAGCTGAAGATGGTGAAATTATTATTGACAAGGAGCACGGAAAACCAGTAAAAGTATTGGAGAATGTGGATCCATCAGCTTATTACGATGTTTTGGCAAAACGACTTGGGGATGAAAAGCAGTCTGCTGTAATTGGAAGCTTCAACAAGCAGAGAAGAATTTGGAGTATACCTTCCGATTATTTAAGCCTTGGTGGATATACATATAAAGCCTTTATATATTACTCCCTCCGTTTCAATTTATGTGAACCCATTTGACTGGGCACGAGTTTAAAAAAAGAGAAGACTTTTGAACTTGTGGTGTAAAATGAATTACATATATTTTGTGTGGCTATGAATCATTTCATAAAGGTAAATTGTTTCCAAATAAGAAAAGGGGTTATTCTTTTTGGCACAGACTAAAAAGGAAATAGGTCCACATAAATTGAAATGGAAGGAGTATTATATATCTTTTGAAGCCCCTTGACACAACGCAAAAGCATAACTTAGTGGTCAAGGGGGTTTAAAACCTTTGTAAGGTCACTGGTTCAATTCTCCTTGGCCATAGTTTGTTTTAATTTTTTCCCCCTTATTGGAATTCTGCTATTGCCTATGTTGGTGGAAGGTAAGAAGTGGTATGTTGGTGGAAGGTAAGAAATGTTTGTTGGAATAATCGAAGTGCATGTAAGCTAACGCGGACATATATTGATCGAATTTCTGTACGATTACTATTTTAACTTGACAACAGCTTCTTGACATGTGTGCGATTGTAAAAGGAAGAAGGCTATAATTTTTTAAAGACAAGGCAAAAACTTCTAGACATGAAGTATTTGCAATGATAACTGACATTGCTCATATTCACATGTAAATTATATATTGTTGAACTATATAAAAAAATTGCCAAGTTGAATTTTTGGTATGACAATCAACGTAACTAAATTTAGTTGTTCAAACGATATCTAATATAATCATCTTACATTTAACAAATTAAGTCGATCGAATAGTCTCACCATTCATCAATTTCAACTTATATTTCTCCTTCAAGTTTAGTGTAACTCATCATACCCATGTTCCACTATTATTTGTATCATTTTAAAATGTTTGTATTGATTAGCATGGCATACACGTGAAATACACGTGCCCAAAAACTAGTATACAGAAAACCATGAATTTAATTTCTGCATTCCTGTGTCTCTTTAACATTTCAGGTCCTTGCAAAGTCTCATTTTAGCTCATCCTAAATTCCTAATAAAGCAGTTGAAAAATTTAAATGTTCAGAGAATTTCTATTTAAGTGTGTACATGGTCGAAATCAGGTATGCCTGATTTTTCGGGCTCGAGCGGTTGCCTTAAGCCCGAGTTCGGGATGGATCGAGATCGAGCTCGAGGGACCAAGATCGAGCTCAACGACAGAATACGAGGCTCGAAGAATCAAATGTTTGAGGAATGTCGGAGCCTAATGTGACCGGTCTCGAGATAATGCCGTTATGTATTTGTAACAGAAAAAGCAGGATTCCTGCCACGTCCCCAAGATCATGGCATAAATCCCAAAATAGATTTGTACGAATCCGTACTAGGCTATTAGACAGTTGCCCCAATAAGATTCTTTACTGTAAATAGAAATGTACCTTATTTAGGGTTTCCCTATTATATAAAGGGGACCCCAATTAGTTGTAAAGATCATCTAATCATTGGCAAAGAATATACTCTCTTACTTTTTCGCTCATTGTTAGCTTTATTATTCTTGCTTTTTTGTTCTTGGCCCATCTCGAGGTCACTTTGGCTCGAGGACGATATTGCCTTGCAACACTAGTTTGATTCACTCATTTCTTTCATTTATACGTTATACTTCTTGATTATTAATTAGTATTGAACTAAATCACATATCTTTAAAACCACAAATCAAATTTAATTGTTACTTCTATTTTCGAGGTAAACAGTTTGGCGCCCACCGTAGGCCTAAAGATAATAATAATTATTTCAGTGCTGATTCTCATAACACACGTTATTTTTACATTTGTTCTTGTCAAGAATTTTTTATTCTCAGGCTAAAACATGTCAAACTAGGAAAATGAACCTGTACATGACAACGATGGTCTTGGATTTCATAGAGAAAACAACAATGTAGTGGTTGATGTACCACCAATAAACCCTGGGGAAGTGCTAAATATGGAACCGATTGATGTTAGTTCACACATTACTTTGAACATGGATTTAGCCACAGACCCCGGGGAACTGTACGCAGGAAAGCCCGATCTGGCGGCCAAGGAACGCAGGGTATAGGAGATGGGGGTGTCACCCTCCAAGTGATATTCGAAATGCTTCAAGATCAACAGATTGCCATCGCTCAACTTCAAAGTCAAAATAAAACTCCGGGTATAGTCGATCCACAAAACACTCGACGTGCTGAATCGGCGCCAGAGAGATCTAATGGAAGTGGCACGGTGACTGACCCCATAATTATGAGGATGCTCGAAGAACTCACCAAGAGGATCAAGTCCGGGGAAAAGAAGATTGAGGATAATTACAAAAAAGGTGGAGACTTATAACTCCCGTGTAGATCAAATACCGGGGGAACCTCCAGTCTTGAAAGGTTTGGATGTCACAAAGTTCATACAAAATCCGTTCTCTCCGAGTGCCGCTCCGATTCCTATTACTAAAAAGTTTTGCATGCCCGATATACCCAAATACAACGGGACAATCAACCCTAACAAGCATATTACTTCATATACTTGTGAGATTAAAGGAAACGATTTAAATGATGATGAGATCGAATCAGTATTATTGAAGACATTTGGGGAGACTTTGTCAAAGGGAGCCATGATTTGGTATCACAACTTACCCCCGAACTCTGTCAATTTGTTTTTTATGTTAGCAGATACCTTCGTGAAAGCACATGCCGGGTCCATAAAGGTGCCAACGAGGAAATCAGATGTTTTTAAGATAACACAGAGGAACGATGAGATGTTAAGGGAGTTCGTATCCCGATTTCAAATGGAGCGAATGGAATTACCACCGATCTCAGATGATTGGGCAGTGCATGCTTTTATGTAGGGTTTGACCGAGCGGAGTTCGATCGTATCTCGACAATTAAAGAAGAACCTTATCGACTATCCAGTTGTGACGTGGTCAGACGTGCATAATCATTACCAATCGAAGATCAGGGTTGAGGACGACTAGTTGGGAGACCCCTCGGGTTCAGTTCATCCTAATAGATTGGTAGCTAAGCCCCCGAGGGATACAGACATGGAATCAAGATCGAACAAGGAATAGTATCAGCCGTATGTAGATCGTAGAAACAACGGCTCGGGGTGTGATGATCCTCGAAATGATCAAAGTCAAAGCTCTCGGGGACTCATGAGTAAGAAAGGGTTCAATAAACATACCGAATCCGCAGAAGCACCTCGATTATCGGAGTGTAATTTCAGTGTAGATGCATCAGGGATCGTGTCAGCTATTGGAAAAATCAAAGACACCAGGTGGCCCAGGCCTATTCATATCGATCCTTCTCAAAGAAATCCAAACTTGATGGCACATATGGCCATAGAAATGAAGACTACAGGCAGCTAAGGGAGGAAATGGCTTGGTTGTTCAACGAAGGTCATCTTCAAGAATTTCTTAGTGATCAGTCTAAAAACCACTTTAGGGAAAGAGATGCAAACAGAAAAAATGAGCAGGAAGAACCGCAACATGTAATCCATATGATCGTCGGCAGTGTCGATGTTCCACAAGGGCCTGTGTTCAAATGCACCAAAGTGTCGATCACCAGAGAAAAATGGACTCAGAGCTATGTGCTTGAGGGCGTCCTATCATTCAATGACGAGTAAGCGGAAGGCATATCTCAGCCACACAATGACGCCCTGTTAATTTATATTTTGTTAAATAAAATCCAAGTTAAATATGTTCTAGTGGGTCCAGGTAGCTCAGCAAACATAATCAGATCAAGGGACGTAGAGCAGCTCGGCCTACAAGATCAAATTATACCTGCTCCCGAGTCCTAAATTGCTTCAACATGGCAAGCGAAACAACTAAGGAGGAGATAATCCTTCCAGTGAACGTGGCAGGGACCATCCAAGATATGGAATTCCATGTCATCGAACGCGACATGAGGTATAATGAACTTCTTCGGAGGACATGGATACACAACATGAGGGTTGTACCTTCAACCCTTCATCATATGATGAAATTCCCAATAGTGGATTACGTGAAAATGGTCTACGGAGAACATCACATTGCAAAGGAAATGTTTGCAATCGATGTACTGACACCGATCCAATGCTTTTGACTTCGAAAAAATTGAGGGCCAAAGGTAAACAAGTGGCTAAATAGCAATCACCCATTCCAGTCCCGATCGAGCCGGAGAAACAGGTAGTCGAAGAAAAAGAAGAGAATTTCCTTACTTCTCGAACTTTCGTTGTTCCCGAAGAGTCAGACGCAACCAAGTCAATGGTTGAGGAACTAGAACAGGTCATACTAATCGAGTACATGCCCGAGAAAAAGGTATACATGGGAACAGGATTAACCCTCGAATTAAGGAAAAATCTCATTCAATTTATTATCAATAATATGGATTGTTTTGTTTGGTCCCATTTAGACATGACAGGGATCCCGCCAGAAATAACAACGCACCAGCTAAGCATCGACCCCAAGTTTAAATGAGTAAAGCAAAAAAGGAGGCCCCAGTCCAAGGTGAAGCATGCATTCATAAAGAATGAGGTAATGAAGCTTCTTAAAATAGGGTCTATTCGGGAGTTAAAATACCCCGGGTGGTTAGCAAACTAAGTTGTAGTTCCTTAAAAGGGAAACAAACTTAGAATGTGCGTAGATGATAAGGATTTAAACAAATATTGCCCTAAAGACTCTTTTCCACTACCTAACATTGATCTCATGATCGACGCCACGACCATCCACGAAATCCTTAACTTTCTCGATGCCTACTTAGGGTACAATCTGATTCAGATGAACCCGGGGAACCAGGAGAAGACCTCGTTTAACACAAAGTTTGGAACTCATTGTTACAATGTAATGCCTTTTGGGCTAAAAAATGTGGAAGCTACATACCAACGCCTAGTTAACAAAATGTTCGAGGAACAGATAGGTAAATCAATGGAAGTTTACATTGACGATGTGTTAGTTAAGTACTTGCGCACAGAGGACCATTTAACTCATTTTTAGGAAACATTCAAAATCTTGAGGAAGTACAACATGAAGCTTAAACCGAAAAAGTGTGCCTTCGGAGGTTACTCGGGCAAGTTCCTCGGCTTCATGATATCTAATCGGGGAATCGAGATCAACCTCGACAAGATCAAGGCCATTGAAGATATCACAATCGTGAATAGCGTGAAAGCTGTGCAAAGGCTAAAAGGACGAATAGTCGCCTTGGGTCGATTCATTTCGAGGTCATCAGATCGAAGTCATAGGTTCTATTCCTTGCTCAAAAAGAAAAAGGATTTCATATGGACCCCAAAATGCCAACAAGCCTCAGAAGAATTAAAGCGATATTTATCAATCCCACCTCCGCTTCACACCCCGAAGGTAGATGAAAAGCTTTGCTTATATTTGGCAGTATCTGAGATAGCGGTAAGTTGGGTGCTAGTTTGAGAGGAACAAGATACGCAATTCCCTCTTTATTATGTAACTCGAACTCTAGGAGATGCTGAAACTAGATACCCTCACTTACAAAAATTAGCACTTGCATTAATAAGCACATTTATAAAGTTAAAGCCATATTTGTAGTGTCACCCAATATGTGTGTTAACCATTTATCCTCTCCGAAATGTTTTGCATAAGCCCAAACTATCAAGCTGATTGGCCAAATTGGCAGTCGAACTCGGTGGGTATGATATCAAATATCAACCTCGAATGACCATCAGGTCTCAAATCTTGGCTGGCTTCGTGGCCGATATTATGCCGTCCCTCGTACCTGAAGTGGAGAAAGTACTTCTGCTAAAATCGGGTACATCTTTGGTGGTATGGACCCTTTTCACGGATGGTGCCTCAAATATGAAAGGGTCTGGGCTCGGCATTGTTTTGAAGCCACCAACACGTAGTACTATTAGACAATCTATCAAAACTTCTAGGTTGACTAATAATGAGGCAATGGGCAGGTCTTGAGCTAGCTAAAAGCTTGGGGGCAAAAGTCATTGAAGCCAATTGTGATTCACTGTTGGTGGTTAATCAAGTGAACAGAAGTTTTGAAGTTCGAGAGGATATGATGCAACGTTACTTAGATAAGCTATAGGTAACTTTGCACCGCTTCAAGGAGTGGACTCTAGATCATGTGCCTCGAGAACAAATAGTGAGGCTAATGCACTTGCTACTTTGGGGTCATCGGTTGAAGAAGATGATATCATCCCGGGGACTGTCATCCAATTATCAAAGCCTATGATTGAAGAGGGTCATGCCGAGATAAATTTTACAAGCCTGACTTGGGATTGGAGGAATAAGTATATCGACTATTTGAAAAATGGAAAACTCCCACCGGACCACAAAGAGTCAAGGGCTCTACGAGCAAGGCTTCTAGGTTCACATTAGATGAAGATGGAACATTGTACAGGAGGACGTTCGATGGACTATTAGCGGTATGTTTAGGGCCGGAGAAACAGATTATGTTCTACGAGAAATCCATGAACGTACTTGTGGGAATCACTCCGGCGCTGAGTCTTTGGTCCGAAAAATTGTTAGAGTAGGATATTACTGGGATAGCATGGAAAAGGACACTAAGGAGTTTGTTAAAAAATGTGATAAACGTCAAAGGTTAACACCAATGATTCATCAGCCCGAAGAGCAACTGCACTCAGTCCTGTCCCCGTGGCCTTTCATGAAATGGGGAATGGATATAGTCGGCCCTGTACCAATGACACCAGGTAAAGCTAACATTTTGTTTATGACTGACTACTTTTCTAAGTGGTTGGAAGCACTGGCCTTCGGGAAGGTCAGAGAAAAAGAAGTTATCGACTTCATTTGGGACCACATCATGTGCCGATTTGGGATACCCACCAAAAGTGTGTGCGACATTGGCAAGAAATTCATCGGGAGCAAGGTAACGGAGTTCGTCGATGCACACAAAATAAAAAGGATTTCATCAACACCATATCATCCAACCGGGAACGGACAGGCCGAGTCAACAACAAAATTATTATTCAAAACCTAAATAAAAGGTTGGACGATGCAAAAGGAAAATGGAGAGAAGTTCTACTCGAGGTCCTTTAGGCATATCGAACGACATCAAAGTCCAGCACAGGGGCTACTCCACTCTCTTTATTATACAGATTCGAGGCCTTAATCCCGATCAAATTCGGAGAACCCAGCGCTAGGTTTAGACATGCATTGGAGGAGTCAAATCACGAGGCTATGAATACTAGCCTTGAGCTATTGGATGAAAAATAAGAAGCAACACTTGTTCGGGTGGCTGCACAGAAGCAAAAAGTTGAGAGATACTATAATAGAAAGGCCAACCTTCTGCACTTCGGAATCAGGGACTTAGTTCTACGGAAAGTCACCCTTAATACTCGAGACCCGAACGAAGGGAAACTAGGCCCGAATTGGGAAGGACCGTACCGAGTCATCGGAGTTGTCGGCAAAGGATCTTTTACTAACTTGGAATGATGGAAAGCGAGCAATTGTCAAAAAACTGGAATGTACCATTACTCAAGCGATATTACTGCTAAGGTATGACCTTTCTTTTTTTAAAATTTTTAAAAATTTAGGTCTAACTCAATTCAGGCATTCGATCGATGCAGAAGGAAGTTTTCCACATGAAGACCTTGGGTTTTAAAGCATGCGTTGGACTCTTTTTCCCAAATGGGTTTTACGAAGAGGCTTTTAACAAGGCAACAACCATGTGCTACCTAAGGAGAACTCATGAGTATCCAAGGCTACTTTTCAATCAACCTAGAATACTTGGGGGTATCCCACCCCTTTTTTTTCCTCGCGGGCGTCCGATGGGGAATGATTAGGGTTTGGGGGTATCGGTAAGTTTAATTATGGTAAGGGAAAATCTAGACCATTGATCATAATGATCAACAGCCAGGAATGGCCGGGGTATTGTGTCGGGCAGATTGATATTGGGCCTGGGATCTTTTTGGGCTAGTTTATAAGGGATGTTGGGTTGATTAATTTTAGGACAAAATTAAAATAAAAGAGGCTATTTATTAAATACCCCAAATAATTAATTAAAAAATAATTACTAATTATAAAAAATAAAATTCATGCATAGAAATATTTTAAAAATAGTTATTTAGTATCTAAAAAATACGAATTACTAATTTCTAGTAAAATAATACAAGAAATGTACGCATGGGCTATAATTACAATAGTACCAATTTGGCTATTTATGAAATAATTTGGACTCAGTAGGACCATAAATGATAATATTAAATCAAGACATGTTCTAAATTCATTTGTGATGCAATTTATAGTTATTTGTATGAATAAAATACTGAGATAAATTAATTTAAAAATATAAAAATTATGGAAAAATACCAATTGATACTAATGAGTAGTTTTAAAAGTATATATGTATTTCAAAAATATTATAGGAAAAAATTGGGTATCAACAACTTTCCCTCTTTATCCGGGAAAGATGAAATAGTTTTCAGGTAAAGAAATGATGACCAACTTTGACCGGATGTGATGTTTCGAAAGATAGAGGCCAGACTTTGATATTTGAGTTGCCTATATATCCCTGGTTTTACAGGAATCAGGCCATGTGTAGTTCCAGATTCATTGGCGGAATATACCGAAGAAGTCATTTAAGAACGGACAAGAGATTCCAGGATGGGCGAAAGAGTAGTTATGGTGAATGGTCAAGTTTGAGATAGTTGTAGGAACTGGAGCAAGGTTGCTCCTGCTGGGATAGCGGTTACTTACTGGTCACCTATAAGTAAAGAGATGCTACATGCAGTTGTGCAAAAATTTAAACATGATGCAGATTTCCTTTGGACCATGAAAGTTGTCTTCGGGCGGTTAAGGATGATGTCCTTAGACCATGGTATCCTGGGCCATGAATTGTTCAGTGAGGGATTCGCAGGCCATGAAATGAAGTTATCGGGCCATGAAGATGGTGCCTCCGAACCATGATTATCGCGCCCCCTTTTTTCCCTCCTCGCGGAGAGAGGTCCGAGTTTCGACATTCATGGGGTGTAATGACTCATTTCCTTTTGGGAATTGGGTATTTAAAGAGTCGCCACCTAATAGGTTATGATGCGTTAGGGCACCTTGAGTGATTAACTCTTGGATTGGTTTGCATTACCAAAGATTAGGGCAAGGGCTCGAAATGACCTCGAGGGGAAGGTGTTAGGCACCCATTGGTCCACAACTATGGGTCCCGACCGAACATATATTTACGAATTAGTCTAAATAAGGCATGTTCAAATAATAAGACAAAGGTATTTGGGCAAGTTGTATTTATAAAACAAAGTTAAAACAAAAGGAATTTGAAAAGAATGAGTCCTAGGTTGATTAGCCTATAGGATCACCCCACACACAATATTCGGTAAACACTCCTTAATGAGGGGCTACATGTGATATCAACGTGTAGTCATCATATCCTATATCTATCCTTCCCATCCCCTTAGTGGTCATTCAAAGAGAGTGTTGGTCAACGATCTCTATTGCGTGCTGTTACCCGTCCCTTCTTAATGGTCCTAGAGGGATTTAGGACCTCTAACTATATGTGGTTCTAGATAGACCCCTAAGGTTTAAAAGGTAAAAACTAAGGTGATAAGCAATAACACATAGGACTTTTAGCAAACAAGAATAGGAAGGAGCAAATAAGAGGCTCAATTTACCTCCACAAATAAGGCATGTAAACATCATGACTCAAACACAAATAAAGGTCTTTTTGTTAAACAATATCCTAACGCAGGATGTCTAAGTGAATATATAGAAGACAAGCATTTATTTATAAACCAGAAGTGATGATCCTACTAGTTGCCTACTAATTTTTTAAAGCCAGTTAAAACCAGAACAACGTTAAGTCACAGAAACAATTTTAGAGTTGCAAGTTTTGAAAACGCCCTGCAGGCTTGCCTACGCAGAACGCTGATTTATAGAGAAACAAGGTAGGTTTTTAAAACGGACCTTTTAATCCCTATAATCATGTTGTCTAATGATAAATTAAGACAATTTAAAAAGGACTCAATTTAGGGAAATTTAAATCACTTAATTAAACCAGTTTAGAAGTGAGCTAATCGTTAATTTATTTAAACCAAACTAGTTGAGATCTATAGGTAGAATTTCTAGAGTTATTCCCTATAGGCATGGCATTTAGTTGTTTAACACTGATTTCAGAAATTTTGCAGGCATGATGACTAATGAAAGAAAAGCATGTAACACTTATAATAACAGAAGCGGGATTAAATCCTATGGCATCTATTTGTGAAGCTGATTTTAACACTTATAAGCAGGCTTTCTATTATGGAATCACTTGAGACCTATAGGCATAATTTATAACATAACAAGATATAAGGTCCTATATGCATGGTTTCTACTGATAAAGGCAAACATAGAAAATTATAAAATCCTATAGGCATGGTCATTACTCGTATTACCCCACAAACATATAACTACCCACTCTTTTTACTAGTTACCCCAATATTCGTTTACAAATTATTACAGCCCATATGAATGAATTACATAAGTAAATAAGAAAATAAGAAGTTATTCTACAGGGAGCCTTCAAATAGGCCCAGGTTCCCAAAGCCTCCAATAGCCTCAAATGCCCAAATTCCATAGACAATGTCATAGTCTAGGTGTATCAAAGTTCCCTAAGGATCTCAAGGATCCTGGGTAGTGCTTACACCTAGACTTAATAACCAAATTGAATAAGTGTAGTGTGGAAAGACCAGCCTCAATATGTCAGAGTTCATAGGGTTTTCAAGAGGATCCCAAGGCAATACACATACTGGAGGGGGCAGAACCTATTGACCTAGGAGTAGAGTGAAAGTGCTTGACACAATTTGAAAGGTTTTAGTAGGAAAGCCGTATTAAAAGAGATTTGTTGGAAATAGTTTGTGGAGTAAAAGAGGAAGTTATATAGTAAAACAACTTGAAAAGAGAGAGTTACATGATCAAACAAATAGTAAATCAAACATGGAGTCTAAAACCACATCATTAATACTCACAGGACCAAAATAAGAGGAAAGAACCTACATACATGGGTGATGGGGATTGGGGATACATAGGGCACATGATTGTAAACATATAACAGCCAAAAGTCTTAGGAATTGGTACATACATGATTAGACACAATTGATCAGTCATAGTCATAGAACCAACTATGCTTAAGGGGGTTAGTATAGAATCCATATGATTTAAGAATTAACCCCAGAATAAGTTTAGGAGTGCTAGATAATTCACTGGGAGACTTATACAGAAACCAAATAGAGCAGAACCACATAGAGACAGACTTCATAAGGGGAGGGGGGAGTTTAACATGTTTGTACTAGTCCTAAGGAAGGGGAGTACATGACATGCTAACCATGTAATCATACTAATTGCAAGTTTCACAGCAAAACCACAAGTAAAAACAAGCTAGAAACAACATGAACTGAAGCAATAAAAGAACCATATTGTTATTGGAACTTGAATTGGAACTAAAACATACCAGTAGAGAAGAAAACAAACAAAAGTAAAGGAGCAGGAGAGCACAATAGTTAGCCTTGGCTTGTAGCCGGCTAACTCAGAATAGTAGCTGGTAGCACAAAGAGAAAGAGAATAAAGTTTAAGTGTGAGAGAGCTTTTTGAACCAAAGTGTTCGTGTGTTCGTGTTAATGAGAGAGTATGTATATGTATGTATATATATATATATATATATAGTAGTTCGAAATTAGATAGAAATAAGGTAAGAATCATAGTAGCATAGTAGCTATGGAACTCAGAATCAATTAGAGCAAACTCAGGACAAGTACTCCCTTAAGTTAAGGGAATTAATTCAAATGGTAAGGACAAGTAGCATATAAGGCAAGAAATCAGTATATGACTAATAAGGAAAGAATCAAATTCAGTAAGTATAGGGTAAGCAATTAGGCTAAGTTCAGAAAACTCCAATTAAGGAAATAGTTTGGTGAATAAAGTACCATAACAAACAAGGTAGGCAAATCAGTTAATTTGAAAAGAAGGGGTAGAAATTGAGGGTTTAGGGGAAGGTCTTTTAATCAAACCGTAAAATAAGGAATCCAGAATCAATCAAATTGGAGGTCATGATGCAGTATTCAGCATATAAATAGAGTAAAAGCATAAACAGTATTGATAGAAAGAGGCAACCCTAAATAATCAAGATGAAAATAATCACATAGAGGTGGTATAAGTTAGGCTAAGAACTCAGTAAGAGCATATTCGAGGCAAGGTAATCATAGAAACTCAAACAAGAATCGAATAGTCATGCTAACACACAAAACCAAACAAAGAAAATATAGAAAGTTAGGGCTTTTAACATACGCGAGTTGAAAAAGCAGTAAAATCATAGAATCAGTTGAAATATGCAAGAGATAGAAGTTTAAAGATAAAGTGCCAATTTAAACAAAGTTTTTAAAAAACGTTCCGAAACCCTAATTTTAGAAAAGACGAAAGCACTTTGAAATCGATGACTCTTGTAAAGAGTTTCAGGAACAGTGTAAAATAATAAAGAAAACAACTCAAATCATTTTAAAATTGTACAAATCTAGGAGGTGTAGACAGAGATTAGGGTTTCAGAAGAAACCCAAATGGAGGTGAAATAACCTGTCTAGAAACCCAAAGATCGTGACAAATATAGTGCGATGATCGAAATCACACCGGATTAGCCAAGAACAGCCAAATAGCAAACCCTAGATGCAAGTCGGCGTGGCCCAGGGCCCTTGAAGACCTTATAGAAGGCAAGCATAGCATTACAAGGGCCATTGGAGGCTTAGGAGTTGATCGGAGAAGACCGGAGAAGAAGGTCGGTGGTTGAGAGGAGCTAGGGTTAGGTTGAACGGTTGAGAGAGAAGAAGATATGAGAGAATATAGAGGCGGCAGGTTTGGGAAATGAGATAGGGTTAGGGGGTCGTTGGGATAAAAAAGGTATAAACGGATGAGGGCCGTTGATCTTTTAGATCAACGGCCAGGATTTGACGGGTCTTGGGTCGGGTAGGCAGGTTTAGGGTCTAGGTCGGGTAGTTTGGTTAGAAATTGGGCTAGGATTGGGTTTTGGGCTGAAATTGAAAGGCAAATCTAGCTATATTTTAAATAACCAATTTTTCCCATATAATTTATAATAAATAATAAATAATTTTTTGGAAAATAATTTTATGTACCAAAATGATTTAACATAGATATTTAATACTTTAAAAATATAGGAGATCAATTTTATGCATATAAATATAATTATATATTAATAAGGCTAATATTGCAACTATATACAATTTAGCTTTAAAATTACAAAATACAATTATAAAAATGCACAAAAATATTTTAACCATATTTTGGAATAAATATGGAGTTTAAATGACTAAATCATCATAAAAGTAATTTGAGGGATAAAAGGGAAGGAAATAAATAAATTAAAAATATTTAAAATTATAGAAAAATTATACAAACCTTATGCATGCTTATATATGCTATTTTGAAGGTGTTAATGTATATGAAAAATATAGGGAAAAATTGGGTATCAACAATGACACCTTTGAATAATAATATGCAAATTTGAGAGATCCTCATGCCATGGCATAGTGCCTTCCGGCTATGAGGATAATGCCTTCAGACTACGACGCCTTTGGATAGATTGGTGATATTTCAACCCATGAGATGTGCTAATATGATGTCAACAAGACAAGGCTTAGTCTTGTGAAATGAAGGGTAGAGCTTAGCCTGATAGAAAAGCGGATAGATTGTACCGGAACCGAGCAATATTTATGCAAGGAGAGACAATGCTTATTCCTATGCAAATATAGAGGCAGGTATTAGCCTCATGCAGATATAGAGGCAGGATTAGCTTCATACAGATATGGAGGTAGGGATTAGCCTCGTGCAGATATGGAGGCAAGGATTAGCCTCATGCAGATATAGAGGCAGGGATTAGCCTCATGCAGATAGAGAGGCAGGGATCAACCTCATGCAGGATGGAGGCAGAGATTAGCCTCATGAAGGGAACAAATAGCAAATAAGGGTAGAATGTTTCTAAGCTGGGATACATTCGGTGTTTGGTAGGCCGTTCGATTGTTATTTTGCTTCCTGTATATATGTTTGTGAATGATAACGCTACGTCAAATGTGCTTGCACTCAAAGAAAAATTGTAAGTTCATAAGGGGAGGTTGGTTCGTATCTTTGTCTGTTGGTCTTGCTATGTTCCATTCTGGAGGCCTTGTTCGAGTTTCCCTAGGTAACACCTGACTATTTCGAAAATAGAGTTTTTGAAAATATGCAATTATTGATAAAAATAGAGTTGTTTTAGAAACATATTGAAATATCAAGAAGTTTTAGATGAACTAGTGACTGTAACATATTTCATAGACATTGCAGCTTTCTTATGTTAGAATTTTGAGGGTCCTCCTCAAAATTATGCCCCAGTTTAGTAGATGATCCTTCAGTCGTTTGGGGGTAACGAGCCTTGTTGAACCCTCCTTGGAATTTTTAGAATCCTTCTCAAATTCTGCCCCAGTTTCTTAACCGATTTCTAACCTTCTGACATATGTTGACGTCGACTGGACTTGCTCCAGAATTTTGAGGGTCCTCCTCAAAATTCTGCCATAGTTTATGATCCTGGAGGAAATGCAAATATTATGATATGACCGAACCCACAGGGATGACTACGTATCCCCTCTTAAATAGGAATTAGGTCAAGCGTAGTTCAATTACATCATGTGAATGTTAAATATCTAATCATAATATCTTTTTATTGCGTCTGAATTGATTAGTTTTGGCCAAATTTCTCCGTCCATTTTTGCAAGTATGAGTGCTCCTCCCGTTAGCACCTTGTGAACCATGTAAGGACCTTGCCAGTTGGGAGAGAATTTCCCTTTGGCTTTATCTTGATGTGGGAAGATCTTCTTCAGCACCAACTGTCCTAGTGCAAATTGTCTTGGTTTGACCCTTTTGTTGAAAGCTCTAGACATTTTGTTCTGGTAAAGATGACCGTGACATACCACGTTCATCCTTTTTCCATCTATAAGGGCCAATTACTCATAGCGGCTCCTTATCCATTATGCATCGCTGAGTTGAGCTTCCTGTATGATTCTTAAAGAAGGAATCTCTACCTCGGCTGGGATGACAACTTTGGTACCATAAACCAGCATGTAGGGAGTTGTCCCTATTGATGTGCGAACTGTATGCAGTATCCCAACAGAGCAAAAGGTAACTTCTCGTGCCATTGTTTGTGGTTTTCTACCATCTTCGTTAGTATTTTCTTGATGTTTTTGGTGGCGGCTTCTATGGCTCCATTCATTTGAGGTCTATAGTCTGTGGAATTCTTGTGCTTGATTTAGAAAGTTTCACACATGGCTTTCATGAGATCACTGTTGAGATTGGCGGCATTATCAGTAACAATAGACTCGGGAACTCTGAATCGGCAAACAATACGATTTTTGACAAAGTCTGTGACGACTTTCTTGGTTACAGCTTTGTAAGATGTAGCCTCTACCCATTTTGTGAAGTAATTAATGGCTACCATAATAAACATGTGCACATTTAAAGCAGGGGCTCGATAGGACCGATGACATCCATTCCCCAGGCGACGAATGGCCAAGGTGAGCTTGTGGCATTGAGCTCATTTGGTGGTACTTTTATCATATTGGCATGCACTTGGCATTGGTAGTACTTGTAGATATACTAGACATAATATTTCTCCATAGTCATCCAAAAGTAACCGGCCCTAAGTATGTTCTTGGCCAAGACAAAACCATTCATATACTAGCCGCAGGTCCTAGCATCTATATCCTCAAGTAGTTTAGAAGCTTCTATTGCGTAGACACATCTTAGCAATCCCAAATCAGGAGTTCTTCTATACAAGTTTCCTCTGCTGTGGAAAAAGTGATTAGACAATCTTCAAAGTCTGCATTTCTAAATGTGGTTCGCGTGCTACAGATATTCTCCTTTCGCCAAATATTCCTTGATGTCATGGCACAAAGGTTTTCCCTCTGTTTCTTCTTCTACACGGGCACAATACATCAGTTGATTATGAATTCTCAATGGGATGGGATCGATGAAATTCTTGTCCGGATGCTGTATCCTAGATGATAAGGTGGCCAATGCATCGGCAAACTCATTCTGAATTCTAGGTACATGCCGAAACTCTATATTCATGAACCTCTTTCTCAATTCCTGTACATGGTGCAAATATGGAAATATATTGGGATTCTTAGTGGTCCACTTTCCTTTTACCTGGTGCACAAGCAAATCAGAATCACTGATTGCCAGCAACTCCAAAATATTCATGTCGATTTCCATGTTGAGTCCTAGTTTGGAGGCTTCATACTCTGCCATGTTGTTGGTGTAGGTATATTTGAGTTTAGCAGATATAGGATAATGTTGACCCGTTTCTGATACCAAAACTGCTCCAACAGCCACTCCTTTGAAGTTTGTAGCTCCGTCGAAGAACATCCTTCTACCGTCATATGCTTCGGTAATGTCCTCTCTTATGAATGACACCTATTTATCAGGAAAATACATTTTCAAGGGTTCATATTCTCCTCCTATAGGATTTTTAACAAGATGGTTTGCCAATGCCTGTCCTTTGACCGCCTTTTAAGTTATGTAGATGATATCGAACTCACTCAACAGTATCTGTCACTTGGCTAACTTTCCAGTTGGCATGGGTTTCTGAAATATGTAGTTCAAAGGGTCCATCCTGGATATGAGGTACATGGTATAGGCACAGAAGTAATGCCTCAACTTTTGGGCTATCCATGTCAAAGCATATCAAGTGCATTCCAGGAGAGAGTACCGTGCTTCGTAAGGTGGGAACTTCTTACTCAAGTAGTATGTGGCTTGCTCCTTTCTCCCTGTCTCGTCATGTTGTCCCAGAACATATCCGAAGGCTCCATCCAACATAGATAGATAGAGTAACAAAAGCCGTCCTGGTTATGGTAGGACCAAAATCGGTGGTGTGGATAGGTACTCCTTGATTTTGTTGAAAGCTTTCTGACAATCCTCGTTCCAGCTTGTTTCGGCATCTTTCCTCAGCATCTTGAAGATGAGTTCACATATGACCGTGGATAGCGCTATGAAGCGACTGATATAGTTGAGATGCCCTAGGAAGCTCATCATGTCCTTTTGGCTTCTAGATGGTGGTAACTCCTGAATAGCCTTAACTTTAGACGGGTCCAACTCCATCCCTCAACGACTAACAATGAATCCCAGTAACTTTCCGGGGGGAACCCCGAATGCACACTTTACGGGGTTCAATTTTTAAGTTGTACCTTCTTAACCTATCGAAGAACTTTCTGAGGTCCGTTATGTGATCCACGACCCTCTTAGATTTGATAATGACGTCATCCCCATACACCTCTAGTTTTTTGTGTATCATATCATTGAAGATGGTTGTTATAGCTCTCATGTAAGTATCCCCAGCATTCTTTAGACCAAATGGCATCATCTTGTAGCAGTATACCCCCCATGGCATAATGAAAGCTATTTTCTCTGCGTTTTCTTCTTCCATCCAGATCTGGTGATAACCCGCGAAGCAATCTACAAATGATTGGAGTTCATGCTTGGTGCAATTGCCGATCAGGATATGTATGTTTGGCGATAGATAGTCGTTCTTGGGACTTGCTCTGTTTAAGTTTTGAAAGTCAACACATACTCTGACTTTTCCATCTTTCTTCAGAACTCGCACAATGTTGGCTAACCAGGTTCGGTACTCAACCACTCTGAGGACTTTGGCTTTGATCTGCTTAGTAACTTCCTCCTTGATATTCAGGCTCATATCTGGTTTGAATTGTATGATTTTCTGCTTCACCGGTGGACACACGGGATTAGTAGGCAACTTGTGAGCCACTATGGACGTGCTTAAACCGGTCATGTCATCATACGACCATGCAAAAATGTCCTCATACTCCTTTAATAAATGAATGTATTCTTCCTTCTCCATTGGTGACAAGTGAATGCTGATGCAAGTCTCCTTAACGGTTTCGGCGTCCCCCAAATTTACTGCTTCTGTTTTGTCCAGGTTGGACTTAGGCTTATTCTCAAAGTTTTCAACCTCCCTGACAACTTCCTCGGGTATTTCATCTTCTTCATCCAAATCACTACCCTCATATTGTGTTGCCTCATTACATGTCACAGTCACCGGTTCATCAGGAAAATTAATAATAACGCTATAGAAAGAAAAAGTGTTGAAGATAACAATAAATAATAAAAAGCAATGCATTTGATTAAAACTTAAATACATCTAGACAAGTACGGATCGATGAATCAAGAATTTATTTTGAAGCAACTAAGTCTTTAAAACAAAATTACTGAAAATCTTAAATGCCTCAAATGGCTATAGAAATAAAATAAGCCAAGCTACCCAGAGACTCGGTGGGCCCGGGATGGTATGGAGATCCAGTTCCTGAGAACAAATCCCTTCTCCACAGTTTGAATAGTGAGGCCTTCTTCCTCCTCAATTATTGCACTGCAATCCATGTCTTTATCCTCCAAGAATAAATTCCTCAGCCCGGCTAATGCTTCTTCTTCTACAATTACCCATATTGTATCATCCTGGTAAAACACTTGATCTAGATGTGGCACTGGTTGCTCGAGAGGGTAATAAGGACCACACCATGGAGGCGACCAATCATTATACTCTTGCCATGTGTATTGGTATCCGAGCCCGAAAGTAGTACCATGACCCTTCAGCTGTATCGTTTAGTAATACCCTAGAGATTCTTCCCGAGCCCTTTGTCGGGTTCATACCTAGACCATGCCACTATGCTTTGTATTTTGCTACTCCACCTTTTATCTTTCTCAATAGCATTGACACGTTCGATGTGGTGATAGGTTTCCCCTCCTAGCCTTCTTCTGTTTCCAATAACCGGGATGGTTTGACTGGTGTAAATGGGGTTACTCCTATCTCCGTGAATAATCACCTCCTGATGGTTCCATTCAAATTTCACAGCTGGATTTAGTGTAGAAGCTATGGTCCCAATGACATGTATCCATGGTCGGCCCAATATAAGATTGTATGAGGCTGGTATATCGAGCACCTGAAACTCGACATCGAACCAAGTTGGCCCCATCTGCAGGCAAAGGTTAATTTCCCCAATCGTGTCCCTTTGAGACCCACCAAAAGCTTTCACGTTCATGCTTCCTGGCCGTATTTCATGAAAACCTTTGTCCAATCATTTCAGCGTATCCAGCGGACAAATATTGAGGCTTGAACCCCTATCAATCAAGACCCTGGCGATGAATTTGTCTTCAAATTACACCGTGATATGCAATGCTCGGTTGTGATTCGATCCTTCAGGTGGTAACTCATCCTCATGGAAGATTATTTTATGACTTTTTAGCACCTGCACTACCATGTTGGCCATCTCCCCGCCGGTGATATTGTTGGGTACATAAGCTTTACTCAACACCTTCATGAAAGTGTTCTTGTGCACCTCTAAATTTTACAACAGTGACAGTATGGATATATGAGCTGGGGTTTTCTTCAAATGATCAATGACAGAAATATTCCCTTGCTTGTACTTTCCTCCAAAGGTCATCTGGCCCTATTTCAATGATAGGCTGTTTGGTAGTGGCATCCTTACTTGGTCCTCCCAAGTGTTCTGGTGTATAGACTCTTCTAGTCCTAGTCATTCCCTGTGCATCATCAGATTCCTCTATCTTTGCCTTTCCTTTTTTCCTAGCTTCGGTAAGGTAATCCCAGGGTATTGCTTTTGAATTTAAAGGAGGTGTAGTTGATACTATCATCGTGAAAGGTATGGCCACTTCCACTTCAAATAGAATAGGGGTGGCCGCATGTGGAGCTATATCTACCTCAAATGGAATCGATGTAGCTACCTCAACCTTGATTGGTGACTGAGTCCATACTACGATAGGAGTAAGTATGACTGAGGGTTTAAAGTCATCGCTTTCTTGAATAAGACCAATTGACCCCTTAGGATCTCACTCGTCGTTCCTCTCTATCATGTGTATTCCGCCATCTCTATAATCTGGGAGATGGTTATTGAGGACATTGGGTGAAGCTTCTTTTGCTTATGTGACTTTGTTGTCGATCAGTGTCTAGATCTTATCTTTCAATATTCGGCACTCGTCAGTGATGTGCCCCTTCATACCAGAATGGTATGCATATGTTTTGTTTAGATTGACCCATTGGGGTGGATTCTCTAATGCCATAACGGGAACATGGGTGACGTAACCAGCGACTTTCAACCTTTCATACAGCTGGACGATGGGTTCAGCAATAGCGGTGCATTGTCTGGTTGGTTTGCGGTCAAAATTGGGTCGTGGTCTTGGATAATTTTGGTGAGTTGGAGGTGATTGGAAATGAGATGGTTGGGAATTATAGGTATGATAGACAGTGGCTGGTTGGAAATATTTGGGGGATGAGGGTTGATATGTAGGTGGTTGTACTTGGTATGTGGGTGGGGTGCTTGATATGTGGGTGGAGGTGTTTGATATGCGAGTGGAGATTTTGGGCCCTAAGCCACCATTACTGCCCCAACGTCTTTCTTCTTTGATATGCTACCTCATTGTAATTCCTTGTTTGGGGCCTATAATGCCTCAAAGTTTGTTACATCCCGCTTTTGATGCCTTTCTTAATTGTTTCCCCAAGTTTGATGATATCGGAGAATTTATGGTTTTCAATAACCTTCAATCTTTCATAATATTGTGAATCATGTGCTTTGATGAAGAATTGGTTCATCTGTTCCTCATCCAAAGATGGCCTGACCTTGGCCGCTTCTGACTTCCATCAAGTAGCTTACTCGCGGAAAGTTTCAGTGGGTTTCTTCTTGAGGTTCTGGATGTAGAAGAAATACGGTGCATTTTCTATGTTGAACCTGAATTGGTCCATGAAATCTGATGCCATGCTCACCTAGGTGGACCACTTCTTAGATCCTGGCTGATGTACCAGGACAAAATGTCTCCTGTAAGATTCCTTATAAAGAGTTTTCATCCGGATTTTTTCATCCTTTGCGACCCCGACAAGCTTGTTACAATAGGTCCTCAGATGAACCCTGGGATCACTTGTACCGTCAAACATCTCAAACTTGGGAGGTTTGTACCCTTATGACAGCTCTACATCTGGCTGTATGCATAGGTCTTTATAGTTCAAACCTTCTATTCCTTTTCCACCTTCGACACCCTGAACCAGACTTGTCAATTTCTTGAGTTCTTCGGCCATGTTCTTGATGAGCAGGTCGTTCTCAGCGGATTCTGGTGTATAGGAAGTTGGTTGAGTAGAGTTAGGTACGATTTCAACATATATAAGGTTGTTTTGGTGAGTGCCAAGAGGGACTTGGGTGTAGTGATGGTCATTTGTTGAGTTTTGAGGATCAGGAATGGGCTGTGGTGTGTTCTGGGGAGTGTGATAAGTGGTGGTTGGTGGTACTGAATTAGTTGATGGTGGTGTTATGGCGGAGTTGGTACCAGTAAGGGATTGAGATTTTGAGGGGGTTGCATATTGATGTGATGCAGGAGGGTTTTGTAGATGTTGGTTTGGTGTGTTTTGGGGAGATGTTGGGTTCTTTGTATTTTGTTGGTTGATGTTGGGGACATTCAAGGTGAGGGATAGGTTTTCTAAGTTGCGGACCTGCTCAAGCTCTCCCTGTAGATCCAGTATCTTTTTTTCTAACCTCAAAACTAAATCAATTAGTGCCGGAGTACTCCGACCACTTGAAGTTTCTGCAGTTTCCGCATTTTCCTTTCGAATACCACTTAAATCGTCCATTTTAGTTTTCCCCTGACTCTTTGTATTACTTGGAGGAGGAGGAGGTGGAGGGCCTCTAGATCTGGTGTGATACACTGATGATGTCAGTATGAGCGAACCAACCTTAGGGGATGGGAATAAAGAATAAAGAAAAAACAAAAGGTAAACAAGTCAGTAAGGGTTCTGAAATGTTTGTAGTATTTAAACACATATTGTGGGAATGTAAATTCATGCCATAATTTGGGAACCTCATTGTGCCCGAGGTAGGCCTAGCGACAAATAAATTTGGAGAAATTTTGTGCCAATAATTGCCTCATTTCATTAATGTAAAAATAAACGCCCCAAAATGACACTAAATAAGATAATGTTGCTAATGGCACTTGGACTTATTACATCAATAAGGTAAGAAAGCAAATCTAATCTACTTGGTCCTAGAAGGACCCTCTCCAGACCGGATGCTATTGTCGATCAACTCTCCTAGATCGCGCAGGTTCAACAGTAGGAAATTGTTAACCTGGGAGATGCAGAGGATGTAATACCACCTTTGGAGCAGACTTTCCAACAGTTTGACATTATTTATGGGACAGACGAAGAGGAAGGACTTGCTGCGGTGAAAAGCTTGTTCTTAGAAGACAATGACATGGAATGCTGTGTTGTTTTCTAGGAGGAGGGGGAGGAAGGTCCTTCCATACAAGCTGTGAGAGGAGTATACCTCAACAATTTTACCATCAGGACCAACAGAGCCCAGCGATCCTCGGGGTAGCAAGGCTAAACAAGCATCATGCACTGTTTTATTTTACTAGATGATTTTTTTTTGCATTTTTTTAATTTCCCGCAATATGATCTTCAATGTTCGAAACGATTATGAAATTTATCAAAGAATTTTAGTTTTTTCCTTATGAATCAACACTCATTATTATTTTTCTCTCATTACTTTACTTATACAGCAGTACTATTACTTATCTTGATGAACCAATAACTGTGACATGCAATGAGACAACGCAACAAACAAAAATTGACTCAGGAGAAGATGGCTTACCATAGGGGATCGTCAAAGAAGTTGAGAAATTTGAAAATAGACCTAAGTCTAACCTAGACGAGACACAAATTGTTAACCTTGGAGATGCAGATAATGTCAAGGAAACACGAACCAACGTCCATTTGTCGCCATCGGAAAAGAAGGAATACACGAAATTTCTAAGGGAATATGAGGACATATTCGCCTGGTCATATGACGACATCACCGGTCTAAGTACGTCTATCGTGGCTCACAAACTGCCAAAGCATGAGTTGTAATCATTTGTGGATTGCTTCGCCAGTTACCATAAGATCTGGATGGATGAAGAGGATGCTGAGAAAATAGCTTTGATTACGTCGTGGGGACTGTATTGTTACAAGATGATTCCGTTCGGCCTAAAGAACGCTGGGGCCACCTACATGAGGGCAATGACTACCATTTTTCATGATATGATACACAAGGAGATAGATGTGTACATAGATTGATGTTATCATCAAGTCCAAGAAGGCCATGGATCACATGGAATTTTTGAGGAAGTTCTTCAATAGACTACGAAGTTACAACCTGAAACTGAACCCCGCGAAGTGCGCATTTGGGGTTCCTACTGGGAAATTTCTTGGGTTCATTGTGAGTCGCTGAGGGACAAAACAGGATCCATCATAAGTCAAAGCTATTCAAGAATTTCCACCACCAAAGGACAAGAAGGATGTGATGAGTTTCTTGGGGCAACTGAACTACAACAGCCGGTTCATAGCATAGTCTACAGTTATCTGTGAGCCAATCATTAAGATGTTTAAGAGGGGATACGTAGGCAACCCTATTGGTTCGGTCATAATGCAATAAAATTTTCATCCCCCCCCCCGAAATGGGAAACTGGGGCAGAATTTTGAGGAGGACTCTCAAAATTTCAAAGTAATTTCAACCGATCGTTGCACGAGCAATAGTTAGAAGCATCAACCCATCAAACTGGGGCAGAATTTTGAGGAGGACCCTCAAACTTCTGTAGCAAGAGAGGTTGCTATGTCTCGGACCACGTCACAATCGCCGGTTCATCAAAAAACTATTTTTATTATACATTTATGTTATAATTTTACAAAATCAAGCATTTTTTATTGAAACTGCTTTGTTTAGCAACGCTACCCCAGTGATACATACAGTATCCCCATATCAAAACAGAACGAGCCAAGCAAAACCAGCGGGGGATACGAACTAACCTTCCCCTTTACAAAACTCACAATTTTTCTTTGGATGCAGGCACTAGGGTTATGAAATCATTAAGCATACTGTATACTCACAGAGCAAATCTTGTTCAAGAACACGATTCTACGAACCATTGCACTTACCAATATTTGCTATCAGCACGCACCCGTAATGTTCTATATGTCGCAACGCTCCAAGTAATTACCATGCCGCAATCTGCTATCAGCTAAGAAAACTCTACTGTCATTTGCTATTTTATTTCTTGCATAAGGATACCATTCTGCCTTCCGAGACTAAACACTATCTCCATCTGCATTTGCATTGCATAAGGCTACCATTCTGCCTTCCAATTTCCATAAGGCTACTATTCTTCCTTCCGAGGGTAAGCTTTACCTCTATATGAATCTGCATTGCATAAGGATACCGTTCTACCTTCCAACTTGCATAAGGCTACTATTCTGCCTTTCGAGGTTAAGCTCTACCTCTATCTGCATTTTTAATGGCTTAAAGATCGCCTCATGTTGCATTTTATGGCTGAAAGATCGCCTCATATTGCATTTCATGGCTGAAAGATCACCTCATACTGCATTTCATGGATTAAAATCTCCTCATACTACATATGCATGGATGAAAGATTGCCTCATGCTGCATTTAATGGCAGAAAGATCGCCTCATACTGCATTTCACGGCTGAAAGATCGCCACATTGCACGGCTGAAAGATCGCCACATTGCACGACTGAAAGATCGCCACATTGCACGGCTGAAAGATCGCCATATTGCACGACCTAAAGATCGCCACATTGCACGTCTGAAAGATTGCCACATATTACTACATCTTTCATGGGCTAAAATATCGCTAATCTATCCAAAGGTGTCATCGTTCGGAGGCACCATCGTCATAGCCCGAGAACACCATGTCATGGCCTGAGGACCCCTTTCAACCTTTTGCATATCATTATTCAAAGGCACCATGGTTCGGAGGCACCATTTTCATAGCCCGAGAGCATCATTTCATAGCATGCGAATCCTTTATTATACACTTCATGGCCCAGGATATCATGGTCTAAAGACGTCATCATAGTCGCCCGAAGACAAAATTCATGGTCCGACGGGAATTTGTATCATGTCTAAATTTACGCACAATATATGCTTGTATTATTTATTTACAGGTAAACCGGCAAGCAAAAGCCGTCCCGGCGGGAGCATTTTCGCAGCCATATCAAACCTAACCAATCCCATAAGTTGTCCGCTCACACTCGACCAGCCTAAAATATTACGTCCGTTCTTGAAAAATACCCCTCGGCATACTCCGCCGACGGATCCTGAACTACATATGGACCGACTCATGTAAAACTAGTGATATGTAGGCAGCTTAGAAGCCAGGGTGCAGCCTAAACCACTCTCCAAAACCATTTCGCTCGGTCAAAATTGGCCATCATATCTTTACCCGAAAACTCTTTCATCATTCCCGGGTAAAGAGAGGCAGCTGTTGACACCCAATTTTTTCCTACATATTTTCAATATGAAAAAATAGCTTCAAAATGATATATATATGCACATATGTATATATGCAAGTGCTTCATTACTTTTCCTCAATTTTAAAAGATTTTTAAATCTATTCATTCTCTTATTTTATCCATAAAATTCAGTAATTGTTTCCAAAATTGTCATTTTTTGGTGATTCCATTATTTCACTTTTATATATATACCAAATATAGCCAAGGGAATTTTTTTAACATATTTTTACAACTTTATTTAGTATCTTTAAAGCTAAATTGCATATAATTTGTAACGACCCGGCCGGTCGTTTTTAGAATTTACGCCCCGATCCCCCATTAACTACTTTCCCTAAGTTTATTTCTGCTATTTAGGTTTTCCAGGACGTTCGGTATTAGGATTCGGAGTGTTTTGGGACACTTAGTCCCTAAATGAGAGTTTAAGAGTTGAAAAATGGCCGTATTCGGAACAGTGTGAAGACGACCTCGGAATGGAAATCCGATGGTTCCGTTAGCTTTTTTAGGTGATTTTGGGGTTGGAAGCGTGTTCAGAATGTTATTTGGAGGCCCATAGCTCATTTAGGCTTGAAATGCCGAAGTTTGAATTTTTGAAGTTTCCGGTCCGATAGTGAGTTTTTGATCCGAGGGTTGGATTTGAATTCCGGAAGTTGTTGTATCTCCTTCATGTCTTTCGGGATGTGTGTGCAAAATTTCATGTCATTCGAACGAGGTTTGGTTAGGTTTTTGATCGAAAGCGTATTTGGTTATAATTTGAAGTTCTTAGGCTTGAATCCTTGATTTAATCGGGTTTCCGGTGTTGTTTGAGGTGTTTTGAGGATTGGTACAAGTTCGAATAAGGTATTAGGTGGTATTGGTGCTTTTGGTTGG
>MU668102.1:46391-96316 GCA_026770625.1 Nicotiana glauca
GACTACGGGACGGTATCCCGGGAGATCCCCCTGCACACTGATGATTGGATTACGGGATGGTATCCTGGGAGATCTTTTGATATTGATATGAGATTTGGACTAACGGGACGGTATCCCGGGAGTTCCATTGGATAGTTGAGGAAAGGGCTACAGGACGGTATCCTGGGAGACCCTCGTCGGTATTCTTGTAATTTTGCTGTATTTACTCTGTGTTTCTGTTTTGTCTTGCAGTACTATATTTCATTGATCTGTCTTATCACACCGATGTGTTCATTAGTTTTTATCAGACTTCGATACTGTTAATATCTTGCTATTTTATTGTTTATGTCTTAGTAGGGCCCTGATCTTTCCTCGTCACTACCCAACCGAGGTTAGGCTTGGCACTTACTAAGTACCGCTGTGGTGTACTCACGCCTCTTCTGCGCATGTTTTTCATGTGCATATCCAGGTACCTCTATGCAGGCGCATCATCAGTAGCGGCAGAGAGCATTTTGGAGACTTGAGGTATATCTGCCGCGTCCGCAGACCGGAGAGTCTCCCTCTCACTCTACCCTTTAGTTAGCTAGATGCTATTCTGTTCTTCCTTGTTATAGACTTTCTAGATGATTAGAGCAGTATTATGTATTATCCTTAGCCTGTGTTGCCGTGGGTTTTGGGGTCTTTGGGATGGTTCTAGAATTTAAATTATTAAAGTGTATGTGCCAGGCAGAAACCGTATACATTACTCATGTTATTTAGCTTCTGAATATAAATTTCGCAAATGTTGTTACTTCCGCAATGTGTTAGGCTTACCTAGTCGTGAAGACTAGGTGCCGTCATGACGTGTTCACAATTGGTGAACTAGGGTCGTGACATAATTATAATATTAGCCTCTTTTAAGATTTAATTGCATTTATGTCACAAAATTAGGTCTGGTATTTTTAAATAATTAATTATATATTATAAATAATTTTAGTACCTTTGATTTATTTACAAAAATTATTTTGTTATTTTTTATAAATCAAATAGAAAAAATTGGCTAGTTAAATGTTAGCCCCATTTTATTTCAATTAAAACCTGATTTTGAACCGCAATTGAACCCAATTTGAAGCCCAATTACTTTGACCCAATTGCAATCTGAACCGACCCAAACCCTATTCTGATAAACCACCCCTCTTACTCGTTCAATCCAGGCCGTTGATCAAAATGATTAACGGCCATCAGACCCCCTTTCCTTAATTAATCCCAAACGACCCCCCTAAACCCTGTCATTTCTCACAACATGCCGCCTCTGAATCCCCCGCCTTTCTCAAATCTCTCTACACCACCCTCAAACTCTAGCCGCCGTCACCCTAATCCACCCTAATCCATGGCCTTCCAAGGTCATCGGAGACCTGTATCAGCCTCCCATGGTTTCTACGTGCTTGTTTTTGTGGTCTCGTGACCAGATCATGAAGGGGCTTGGTCCAGACATTGCTCGATGTCCGTTCTCCGATCGTCTCTGATCTTTCTCTTGCCAGCCATGGCCATTCGAGCCAGTCCTTTGACTCTCCTGCTTAGATCAATGGCTTTCAAGGCCTTTCTCGTCACTTGGGTTTCTTCTGAAATACTAATCTCTAAGGTTCTTTTGATTTCTTTCAGATCTGCTTCAGATATATGTTTGCTTTGAACTTCTAAGCATTTTTCTTGAAGTTTCTTTTTAAAACTCTGCTTCCAAAACTCTTTATCTTTTCCGATTAGGGTTTTCTTGTTAGGTTATTTCAAAACTTTCTCTGATTTTTGACATATTTTGCTATGTTTGCTCGTATTTTTCTCCTCTCTGAGTTTTCATGATAAAAACCCTAATTTCTTTTGAGGTTTCTGAGTCTATTTGTTAATATTTGTTTGATTTACTTGTTTATCATCTTTAGACTCAATTGGTGTTGAAAACCCTAATTTTTTTTGCATTTATTCGAGTTTTTGAGACTATTTGTTTGTTTGATTTGCTTGTTTATCATCTCTAGACTCGATTGTTGTTGAAAAACCCTAATTTATTTTGGGTTCAGTCGAGTCTCTAAGTATTTGTGTAACCTGTTTGCTCATCATCTTTAAACTTGATTGGTTTCAAAACCTTAATTTCTTTGGGGTCTATTCGAGTTTCTGAAACTACTTGTACAATTCATCTGTTTGAAGTTGCTCGACTTGATTTTGAAATTCCTTTGTTTCAGCATCTCTTTTCTTTATGTGATTCTAGGTTCTTACTATCTTTGAAACTCGACTATGTCTTCATAAGGTTTTTTCACTTGACCCTTTACATTCTTCTAATACTCTATCTTTTTCTCTACTACTAAGTCACTGAAGCTTGACCTACGTGACTATCATGCTTTGAATGTTTGCTTTCTACTAACTTTGTGCTATTATCGCATGTTTTTCTTTTGCCAATTATTTGGCCTCGCATGTCTAGTGTTTGTGCACTCTATTTATAAGTTAAGTTTCCCTGTTTGATTAATCTTCAATTTTGTGACTAATTTCAAACTTTTCTTTTGTGAAAATCTGATTTCACTTGTTCGTTAAGGTTAATTGATTTCTTTCCTTGTTTTGCCTTACTGAATCCTTTCCAAAACAAGTATATTCCTGTAGCTAGACTTAATCATTTACTCGTTAGTTTTACTACTTCTTTTATGGAAATAATCATGTCTGCCTATAAATTGATTTCTTTCCTTATTTTGAATCTGTCACTGCCCGTTAAGAAAGTGATCCCTTAATTAAGGGCAATCATGTGTGTAATTGATTCTGAATAGTGATTGTTTCCATGTTTGTGGCTTATTGCTTCTCTTTCACTCATTTTCAAGAAGCTATAAATACCCTGTACTTCTCTTCTTTCACATACGAACAATTTTAAGTTCAGAACATACACTTACACTTAAAAACTCTCTCTTGCTTTACTGCTACTTGTGCTTCTATCTGTTTAGCCAGCTGAAAGCCAAGGCTAAACTTTGGAATCCTACTTACTTTTCTTTATTGCACTCTGATTCTCTGACTGGTATGTTCTAACTAATTTTTAGCATCAACAACAACATGTTTCTTTACTGTTCTTTCATTCTTGTTTGTTTCCTGTTTGTATTTAACTAAGTTCCATTATTAAGCATGCTGTATTCTGCCTTTTCTTTTCTGAATTAATGTTTCTGTTACTTACTTACCATGACTTGTGAACCATAAATCCCCATCCCCAATGTGTTTGGTATTTGTGGTTGGTTTGGGGCATGACAGCATTGAACATTGCCATCCATGACCCAAACTTGATCCCCCCCGGGATCATAACCTCCATGTTTTCTCTAGTTGTTGTGTGTTCTGGTTGGCTTATAGGCATGCCAGCATAATCTATTGTTGTGCATGCCCAAAGCTAACCCTTGCCTAAGTACATAGGCTCTTTGCAATGAATTCCCAACCCCTGACCCCTTTTTGTATGAAGTTATCAATTTTGTATTTTACTAATTACAGTTTCCCTACCACCCTTTACCCCTCTCCTTTACCCCTTCAGTTCTAAAACTCAATTCATGCTCTTCCACTATCTTCTTAGACTTAATTTCTGCCCCTATTGTGTGAGCCTTTCCTTGGGACCCATGAGCTCCCTCTGAACTTGGAAACATAAGGGCTGGCCCTTCCACACTGCACTAATCTCTATCTGGTTCTATTGATGGGTGTAAGCACTTCCCAAGGTCCCTTGAGACCCTTAGGGAACTCTGACATACCCAGGTCTGAGAAAGGTTTTGAAACAAGTGGTATTTGAGGCATTTTGTTCCGTAACTCAGAGAGGAAGTTAGAATCAGGCTTCCTATGGTTGTACTTTTCCCATTTTAATGTATTTTTCTTGATGTAATTCAGCAACTGGTCTGTAATAATTTGGGGTTGGCTAGTGAAAAAGGGATGGGTAATTATGCAAGCTCAAGGGTATAAAATATGCCTATAGGGTCTATGTTGTAGATGATCAACTCTGCGCTTAGCAAGCATGCCTATAGGGCTGTTTTACAACTTGCGTATTCTGAGCTTTAGACACCATGCCTATAGGGGTTTATTTAAAATTCTGCATGTTCAACTTCACACCTAAATAGCCTGCCTATAGGACTTAATTTTAAATTTTGCATGCTTGTTACCACTTAGACATCATGCTCTAGGATCTAAACGGCTATAAATTAGTACCATTTTTATAATGTTCAAAATTAAAATCAGCAACACTAGATATCATGTCTATAGGAGTTAAAACCAGCAATAATGGATACTATCATCTGCAGAAACTGAAACTAGTCTAAGTTAAAATCAGCCTATTCTGAACTAGTACTTAAGTAACTCGATCTCTCTATTTAATGCGGTTTAGCAAGCATGCCTATAGGATTTCAAACTGCTTATTTTTTTAGTTTGTTACTGCTTTGCCATATTCTGAATCCATAATATATACCATGCTCATAGGATTCTACCCCAAACACTTAGGCAAAAATTAGGTAATCACAATAAATAAAGCTGAACCCGTGTCTGTTAGTTAATAATTGGTACAACTAGCAGGCAGACCTGATTCAGACTTCTTATCTGAGTTATGTAATAAATTGATCTGCTTAACAACTTAAACTCCCCTTTTGCCTAAATATTTCCAGATCCTACTTGTTTTATGAGTCATGCTATTTGATTTCCTTGTTTGAGGAGGTATATGTGAGCCTTCATTGTTTATGTGCTTTCCCTGTTATTGTGCTACATGTTTTGTATGTCACCCTAGATTTTTCACCTTTGAAACTCCAAGTCAGCCTAATACCCCTCCCTTTTAGGAATAGTAGTCCTAAATGCCTCCAGAACTGATAGGAATGGGGCGGGTAATAGCATGCAATAGTAGTCGAGACCAATCCGTGCTTTAGTACCTTAACGAGGTGGGAAGTGTAGATATGAACATGATGATCGGTGCGCTAATACCACGTGTAGCCCCTCTCTTGAGGAGTGATTACCGGGTATTGCATTGATGTGATCCATATTTTAAATAAACATAGGACCCCCTTCCTTTATCTTCCTTTTCTTTTTAAAACATTGCAACTTTTTGTTTACAAATCAGCCTTTTAATTTCTCTTCCAAACGTTGTTTACTTTCAAATCATTGTGTATCAAAATCTCCTCTTATTTGAGCCTTATATGTTTATATGTTAATTGCACCTCAAATTCACAAATAACTATCTGGCTGGGAACCATACTAATGGATCTTGAGGGGTGCCTAATACCTTCCCCTTAGGATAATTTCAAGCCCTTACCCTATCTCTGGTTATAAAAAAAAATGTAGTTATAGTAAACTTTGTAGGTGTCCTAATGCACCATAAATCATTAGGTGGCGACTCTTTAAATATGCAAAACCCAGTTCCCAAAAGGAACGAGTTGCCCATACCCCAAAATGTCATAAACCCGATTCTCCCACCGCGAGGAGGGAAAAAAGGGGGCGCGACACTTGTCTTAAAGGTTTATTGTGCGGAAAACATATTAACCCGACTAGGTTTGACCATGATGCATGTACAATTAATCAGAGTAAGGCTGCTATAGTGGTCTAGACTGGGACCCTCAAGCGGACAACTTGAGGGTAAAGGCACAAAACCGTCGAACGCACCGCTGATTGACTAGTTTTACCACAAATATGCCTTTTCAAATTCAAAGGGAGATATATAGGAAGAGCAAAATCACTCATCAAGCATTGCTATAGGATTAATTATGCATGAGTGGAAGATGATGTTGAGCATGATTTATGCAACGATAAATAGCATGTTGTCAAGTATTTGCACATAAGAAAAATAATAAATGTAGTATTTAAATAATTGAAAGACAGTTACGAAAACATAAAACAAAGAGACAAGTCTGTTTCAGGAAAATAAAGAAATCATAAATGCTTGAAAGCAGTTAAATTCAAATAAGGGGAAAGGGTGCACAAGATAAAACATGTTTGGACTAATTAAAAAAAATAAGTTAGTTATGGTAAGAGCCTAAAATATCACCAGCAGAGTCGCCATGCTGTCGTGCCCCCTTTTTCCCTCGTGGGCGTCTGGTGGGGAATGATTAGGGTTTGGGGGTGTAGGCAAGTTTAATTATGGTAAGGAAAAATTTGGATCGTTGATCACAATGATCAATGGTCAGGATTCGCTGGGGTATTGGGTTGGGCATGTGGGTGTTGGGCCCGGGATCTTTTTGGGCTAGTTTATAAGGGGTGTTGGGTTGGTTAATTTTAGGATAAAATTAAAATAAAAGAGGCTATTTATTAAATACCCTAAATAATTTTAAAAAATAATTTGTAAAATAATTACTAATTATAAAAAATGAATTTCATGCATAGAAATATTTTAAAAATAGTTATTTAGTATCCAAAAAATACGAAGGACTAATTTCTGGTAAAATAATACAAGAAATGTACGCATGGGCTACAATTGCAAAGTTATTGCAATTATAGCTAAAAGTTACTAATTTAGCTATTTATGAAATAATTTGGACTCAATAGGATCATAATAGTAATATTAAATCAAGACATGTTCTAAATTAATTTGTGATGCAATTTGTAGTTATTTGTATGAATAAAATACAGAGATAAATTAATTTAAAAATGTAAATATTATGAAAAAAATACCAATTGATGATAATGCGTAGTTTTAAAAGTATATATGTATTTCAAAAATATTATAGGGAAAAATTGGGTATCAACAGGGGCATCCCCCTCAGAGGTTATATTTTAGAGGGAAATACTTCATGCCAAAGAGGGCCTCGATAAGAAAACTTTGTAATGGACCAAACGGTCAGATGGACCGTTTCCATATAGAATAGTCGAGCCCCGACGGCAAAACATGTACACATGAATCAAAATATTCAAAGAAGCATTCTTTCTATATCAAAAAACACTTTGTGTCTCAAAGCAATTTTCTATTATACGAACGTCATACTTGTGATTTTGCAAGAAACGACTCAAGGTCCAAAACGTAAATACACCTCGAATACTCGGTGACTGTCATCAACAATCAACACATTCGAGTCACCTAAACTCGAATTCATAAGACCTCAAAGAGTCATCCTCTCGACATAAGGTCCAAGGCTATCATACTCATGGACTAACTTTTTGAACAAGTTCAAAGGGTTATTGGGAAACATGTCCATGAGACATACCCAAAGGCTACGACCATATTATAGGCTACAATCATATTAAAGACTACGGGTCATAAAATAATGCGGCTCGGAGACGTTCGACTTCCGCCATAGATTAAAGGCCTTCAAATACTTTAAAAAACCGGTTAAACTATGCTACCCTCAACAAAAGCAAAAATGGCTTCGATAAACTCAGCCCTCGAACAATTTAAAGGCTTCGATAAAATCAGCCTTAAAAAAAATGCCTCAAGAGGTATTCGATTATCGTAAAACGGATTACAAATAAGGTTTCAATCGATCAAACCTTCAAAAAACCCTACGGGTACAAAAAAAATACATGCTAAGGCATAAAGAAATTTTAACTAAGTCTTTTAGCCAAAAAGAGGAAAAAATTATAGCCGTCTTAGAGGCCGAAGTGTCCCGACACAAAGAGCCTAAGGGCCGACCTAAAAGAGCCTAAGGGCCAATATAAAAGAGTCTAAGTGTAACGACCCGATCGGTCTTTTTGATCTCTAGCACGTCGTTCAGCAATCAGAGGCCATGAGCAGCTTCATTTCAGGTATTATGACTTGTACGCGCTGTCGGAATCGACTTTCGGGAAGTTCAGAGTTTATTTGGAAAGAGAATGATCATTTCGGAAGCTTAAAGTTGAAAGAATTAACTAAGAGTCGATTTTTAAGTAAACGACCTCAGAATCGGGATTTGAAGGTTCTAATAGGTTCGTATGATGATTTCGGACTTGGGCGTATGTCCAGATCGGATTTTGAATGACCCGGGAGCGTTTTGGCGCCTATTGTGGAAATTAGCATTTTGGAAGAAATTTCATAAGTTTGGGTTGAAGTGCATTTTAGCGATAACAATGTCTATTTGGGATTTCAAGTCTGGGAGTAGCTATGTATGGTGATTCTGGAGTTGGGAGCACGACCGGAAGTGAATTCGGAGGTTCGTAGGTCATTTTGGAGCCATTTGGCTAAAGATAGAAATTTGAAGGTTTTTAAGAAGTTTGACCTGAAGTGGACTTTCTGATATCGGTGTCGGAATTCGATTCCGAAAGTTGGAGTAGTTCTGTAATGTCGAATATGAATTGTGTGCAAAATTTGAGGTCAATTGGACGTGATTTGGTTGGTTTTAAAATCAAAAATAGAAGTTTGAAATTCTAAAGTTCATTAAGTTTGGATTGGAGGTCGATTCATGATTTTAGTGTTGTTTGATATGATTTGAGGCCTCGATCAAGTCCGTAACATGTTTTGGGATTGGTTGGTAGGTTTGGTTGAGGTCCTGAGGGCCTCGGGTGGATTCCGGGTGATTAACAGATCGAAATTTGGAATTTTGGGTAGCTGAAGGGTCTGGTTACTGAAGAGAGAAAGGTAACTGCAGAAGCGGTTGGAGGTGAAGGGAGCTGGGACCGCAGATACGGTCATATTTCCGCAGAAGCGGGACCGCACCTGCGAAAGAAGGAGCGTAGAAGCGGATTTTGGTCAGGGGCTCGTGGACCACAAATGCGGTCAAGATTCCGCAGAAGCGGAACCGCACATGCGTAAGGAGGAGCACAGAAGCAGAAAAGGGCAGCCTAGGAAGGACGGCAGAAGCGGTATTTCAACCACATCTGCAGAATCGCAAAAGCGGTCAAGGGACCGCAGGTGCGGAAATTGCTGAGGCAGTGAGATCTTTTAAGATTCGGGGTTGGGTTCATTTCAACCCCATTTTTCTTCCATTGGAGCCGATTGGGAGTAGCTTTGAGGTGCCATTTTCGTCACTCGTCATGAAGTAAGTAATTTATGCTAGCTTTGAGTTAAATACAAAGTTTATATATGGATTTAGGCAAGGAATTTGTAGAAAACTTGGGGTTTGAGGGAAAACCTATAAAACTAGTATTCTCTGATTTTGACCACGATTTTAGGTATGTAATTTAGAGAAAATCATATAGTTGAGTTCGTTAGTTTATGGGTAAACTTTATCTTCGGAAAATTTCGGATTCCAGGCATCTGGGCCCGAGGGCGCTTTTGTCAACTTTTCGATCGAGGTTAGGAATTGTTATAAATTGGATTATAATGAGTTATGTCACAACCATTACCTATTGATTTTTGCAAAAGTCATGACATCTTCTTTCAACTCAACATGTTTGTATGCTTTTTATAACCTTAGCATATATTAATGGGTTTACATAATTATTGGCTAGTTTTGGAACATTTTGTATCTATTAGAGTCTTCGAAAGGGCGTGGAATGCCGGTTATGGATCTTTGGAGCAAGGTGAGTCTCCTTTCTAACCTTGTAAGAGGGAATTGTCCCCATAGGTGAGCTAATTGGTTATGTGCTCCTATTTGTGGGGGTTACGTATGCACGAGGTGACGAGAGTCCGTGCGTAGCTACTGTTATGCTATTGTCCGGGTAGTTTAGGACCCTAAGCACGCTATATTTGGAATATCTGTAACCTTAGTGACAACTTGAATTGCTAAAATAATATTGAATTAGTAAATAAATTTCTAAAAAGGATTAAACTTCATTTTCTTTCTTAAATTGTTAAAAGAGAATTATCTTTTATTTCGATAAATGTTCCCGATAAATTCCTAATTGGCTATTTGAGCATGTATTTCGATGTGTACCTGCGTCGCACGTATGATTCGCGAGTTGAGTATTTGTTTATTTTAGGTTGACCGAGTTGCATGATAGTTCGCGAGTGGGACCAATAGATCCATCTATTGTTCGAGCCGTTCGACCCTCGACAGTGCACAGTTTACATTTCTATTGGAGCGGGCCGTCGACCTCGGCATGATTTGCGCATGCTGCATTGCTTGCCTGAGAATTTTAAATGTTGATACTGACTTTTTATCGCCTGATACAAATTGATAAAGATAATGAAGAGTAAATATTTTAAAAATCCTTTATTATTTATTAAAGGTGTTTACCTGTTTTCTAGCTTTGTAAGTTAGAACTGCTTTATAAATCCAGGATTTCCTCACATTTTCTTATGTTATTGATTGACAACTAGGAAGTGTTAGAGTCGACCTCTCGTCTCTACTTCTTCGAGATTTGACGGGATACTTGCTGAGTACACATTGTTTTCGTACTCATACTATACTTCTGTGTATTTTTGTTGCGCAAGTATATGTAACTTTGGCGGCCTACTGGCATAGAAGCGGATGATTCTGGGACTAGGTGACTGGCATTATTCGAGGTAGCCCGCAGCTAGTATAGTCCCTTCCAGTATATCGTATTTACTTCCTATCTACTGTATTCCAGACAGATGTTGTATCTTATTTCCTTATCAGTAGATGCTCATGAACTTGTGACATCGGGTTCTAGGATGGTTTTGAAATATTTGGTACTAATTGCTTATTATTTAATTTGAATTTAAGCTGTTATCCCCTTATTTATGAAACATTAAAGGAAAATCTTAATTTTTAAGGTTGTTTAAAACAAGAACCTCGTCAAGTAATTTGGGTTGGCTTGCCTGACAGCTGTGTCCGGTGCCATCGTGACCCTTAGTGGATTTTGGGTCGTGACAACATGGTATCAGAGCACTAGGTTCCTAGGGTCTCACGAGTCATGAGCAATTCTAGTAGAGTCTTGCGGATCGGTACAGAGACGTCTGTACTTATCTTCGGGAGGCTACAGGGCTGTTAGGAGTACTTCCCTTCTTGATTCCTTATCGTGCGATTTGATTCTTGTGAGGCTTATTCCTTTGTTTCCTTCCTACTGAATCTTACACGACGCGAAGCGCTTGCTATTCATCGAGAATTGAAGAATTGTAATGATATTATTGAATATGGTGCGGGATTATTCTCCCGGTATAGTCGTCTGAGCTATTATTGTCGCCTTATGGAAGGATATTTTATTGTTTCAGCTCAGTAATGGTACTTCTGAGGGCTCTGAGGCTAGGCACAAGTTGCCATGATGCTTATGAAAGATTGTTCCATAGTAGTGATATGATGGTACATGTGTCGGGGTAGTGAATAACTTGAAGGGAGGTTTACTCAGTGCATAATCTAGAGACTTAGTATTTTATTTCTGGCAGGGAAAAGGCAATCGAGCTAAGAATGTGCAGATTTAGGATGGTAGAGTAATGAGACTTGGTACATGTGAGAGTGGCGGAGCGTTCTTCTATGAGGGGATGTCTTTGTCCTAATTGAATGCACTAAGTTTGCCGGTGTTACGATCTTCTACAATTAGCCTTTGGAGCAAGCTATTTTGAAATAGTATCGGAAATGCAGCTGTCAGATATCGCAGGGTGTGGTAGTTTAGGGTTGAATTAGTGTTTCTAATGTCGGTGGTATGAGAAAGATGATCTTCCGAAAGGTGTAAAGTTAGCATCAATTGTGGGTTCAAGTGCCCCAAAGATATATTTTATTAAGGCAGTAGCTGAGCAGTAAAGGATGAGGAAAGACATGTAGGAGGTGTCAGGCGGTGGCTAAAATTTCTAGAAGACCGAGTATAAGATGCCAAGGGTCGAGTAGTCGATTAAGGGTATGGGTTCCGCCAAAGTGGGAGAGTGACAGAGTTGCATATGGGCTATTATGCGGCAGGAGATTTGATATAATGGGAAGGAGCTGCCAGAAAAGAAGAAGGATACAACATAACTTTGAACTGGGAGGATGTTGCTGCAAATTTAATTGATGTCCACGAGGGGTGAATGGACTTGTGCAACTAGAAAAAGAGCTCGAACTCAGGTGGGTTATTCCCTATGAGCAGATTAGCGGTCGCATAGTTGGCAAAATATTCTGCGAAGAATTTTATTGGTTATGTAGCAAAGAGATCGGTCGTGCGAATGTGGTTGATGATTCAGAGTATAAAAATGGGATTTTAGAGAAAGAATCCGAGAATTTAGGCGGTTGATTGTGCAAGTTTAGGTCAATAAGAGATAAGGAATCTTGGTGAGTTCAAGATTTATGTAATAGTGTCTTCAAGCTAAGTGGGAGAGTCCCACCGCCTATGATTGGGTTGCATGGTTAACCACTTGCGAGGTTTTCTGGTTGTTAGCATATTTCTGGGTAATTTCTGCTACGGGAAAAGAACATAAGAGGTGATTTGAGCAAAGAAATTGTTAAAGGGTGCTATGGTTGGCCTTATTGGCTCATGTTTAGACATGGGGAAGGATTAAGGACTTATGCCTTGTATGGATGCGGGTTTCAAGGGGAGTGATTTCACCGGGTGCCTCGTCGAGAGGGCATTCATGTGTTATAAGATTTATGGAGTTGATTATAGTCGGGACCAATTCAGAGTGGGTGGCTATCTACAACAATCCTAATGGATTCAAAAAGAGGTAAAGTATGGTGCCTAATGATTTCGAGCCTATAAGTGCAGTTAAGAATCAAGCTTTTGCAGCAGCTTATGATGGGGGACCAGAGTGTTCTATGATGTTTTGACTTGCAGTGTAGCACTTGAGAGAAAGATGAGAAAGGACTTCGGATTCGTAGAAGGATTAGCAGAATGGGCATATCCGTTAAGGGTGCGAATGTACGCTCAAGGAAGGTATGAAATAGTTCATGGGATTTGAGATAGCATGGTATCGCGGTTCTATGTCACTCGGGGTGAGTGTGGATGGAGTGTGTTATATGTTGAAAGGAGTTATTGTTTTTACTAAGGCAATCGAGGTAAATCGAAGGAAGATATATTGGTTTACCATAGTTGAGTTGGCGTATTGGTGGTAGAGGTCAGTTCCTCCAGCGTGATCAAGTTATGCATGTGATTTGGGGCAGTACGTGTGAGGCTTGTCGGTCGCCGTAATTAATGTTGTTCAGAAGCATTCTTCTATTATGGCCTGTTATGTGTAGGTGGATCCCGGAAGGGCTATGGTGACTTAGACCACTACTTAGATGTTTGCCTATACTATGGTTATGAGAGTTTACCTGTGTGTTGCTATGGTTCTCCTAAAGTGAGTCCAGTGAAAAGCTTTTATTGACGCGTTGGGTACAGTAAGCGGTATGGAATTTGAAGTGATGATCAAGGTTGTAGTTCGGTGCTGAAAAGGATGTCAAGAGCTCGGATGAGCAGGAAAGGAGTTTTGATGTTTAATGTGAGTTGGTATTGTCGTCAGTATCACCTGAGATCGGTGTTTTGTGAAAAAGGCTTTGCATCTTGGTTAAGGATTCTTGATTGCTTTTCAGCATTAGTACGACTGATGGTTTGGATGTGTGGACCCGCTATTTATTTCGGAAGGTTGTAGGAGCATGTCCCACAGGAAGATTGTATAAGGGTGGCGTGTAGTCACTTGATTGGTTAAAGATTTAAACCAAGTAAGAGGATTGTGGTAATATCATTAATTTGAGAATTTATGCCTAGAGGGCATTCTGTTTGTTGGGTTATGGACAGTGGAGGTTCGCTCTGGTTATGAGGGTGGTTCTTATGTGTTATGAGAAAAGGGGATTTATTATGGACCTTTGAAAGGTTATTCACCTAGTTGGTGTAATCAGAAATCGGCCTGAGATCAGTGGATTGATTTAAATGTGAACAGGGGCTTTATATCAGGCCAGATGTGTTCATCTTCGCAATACGCTCCTTATGGAAGGGAGTCGGGGTGTTATTTCGTTGTCATCTATTTCATGTAATGATGTATTGTGTCGTGCGAGTTGTGAGACGGCTTGGTGAATTTCTTATGAGTTGAGGTTCCGCATAGAGATGAGGTTATATGAGCAGGATGGCTCTTGAGATTCAGATCATATATCGCACTTCAGTTGTGCTCGAGTTTGTGGATTATAGTGTTATATGTCTCCCTAGGGAATGGTATTATACACTTAGCGTGTTTATGACTAATATTTAGTATTTTGTTATAATGAGCAACTTTGCTTGATGTCCATCTCCTTATGTGAGTTCCATGTGTTAATCGGGTGGCACGCCTCCATAGTTATGTTATTTAGATCGGGTGGCACACCGCCATGGTTATGATTGCTCGGATCAGGTTGCACGCCGCAATAGTGTGATGTTCAGTACAGTTCCCCTATCTGTTTATTGTGTTCTATTTCCTATTTCCCGAAGGAAGCTCATATTAGCTGTGCCAGCGTCGCATATATGATTAGCGAGCGGGGTAATTGAAATTCCTTTTCAGAGTTCATTTTCCTTTTTTATTGGATTCTAATTGGTAGCCTATTGGCACATTGTGGCATCATATGAGACTTTTGGTCATGTCGGGGTGGCTTATTGCCTGAGCAGTTCGTACTGGGTGAGACGAGATTGTTGGACTTAGGACTAGTGCAATCTGATTACGTGAAATATATTAAAGAGCAAAGATCACTATTTGGTTCAGATTGAGGTAATGTTTCTTGTCAGAAGTATAGACCCAATGATTGGTTGACTCAGCAGTTGATTATGAATTTCTGCTCATCTCTTCCGTTGTGGCGGCATTGTAAGAGTTAAAGTAAGACCTGTGTATGTCATGGGGTGCAATGGGATCATCAGATTAGTGGAATTCTAAATAAGTTGATTAGAAAATGTTATTGTGGTCTGGTGAGTAAAGTGATGCTAGGTGTGAATTCAGCAAAGTTATGTAGCCATGTTTGGGTACATCGTGTAGTGATGGATATGGTGATCTTATGTTGGAAACATGTCGGGCATAGAATTCCGGATGCTGGAATTGGGCTCTAAGACTTATCTGCTTGAATAAAAGGAAATATCCTCAAAATTTATCGAGCTAATGAGCCCAGTGGAGATGTGGTAGCATGGGAAGGTGCGTGAGGTGTCAAACAGTGATTTCACACTACTCCAGTGCAGTTCTCAGCACATTCGAGGACGAACGTATGTTTAAGTGGGTGAGAATTAATGACCCAACCAGTCGTTTTGAGCTCTAGCGCGTCGTTCAACAGTCAAAGGCCATGAGTAGCTTCATTTCAGGTATTCTGACTTGTACGCGTGGTCGGAATTGAATTTCGGGAAGTTCAGAGTTGATTTGGAAAGAGAATTCTCATTTCAGAAGCTTAAAGTTGACAGAATAAACTAAAAGTGGATTTTTAAGTAAACGACCTCGGAATCGGGATTTGAAGGTTCCAACAGGTTCGTATGATGATTTCGGACTTGGGCGTATGTCCGGATCGGGTTTTGAATGACCCGGGAGCATTTTGGCGCCAATTGTGGAAATTAGCATTTTGGAAGAAATTTCATAAGTTTGGGTTGAAATGCATTTTAGTGATATCGATGTCTGTTTGCGATTCCGAGTCTGGGAGTAGCTCTGTATGGTTATTCAGGAGTTGGAAGCGCGATCGGAAGTGAATTCGGAGGTCCGTAGGTCATTTGGAGCCATTTGGCTAAAGATAGAAATTTGAAGGTTTTTGAGAAGTTTGACCGGAAGTGGACTTTCTGATATCGGGGTCGGAATTCGATTCCAAAAGTTGGAGTAGGTCCGTAATGTCGAATATGACCTGTGTGCAAAATTTGAGGTCAATCGGACGTGATTTGGTAGGTTTAAACATCGAAAATAGAAGTTTGAAATTCTAAAATTCATTAAGTTTGGATTGGAGGTCGATTCATGATTTTAGTATTGTTTGATATGATTTGAGGCCTAGAGCAAGTCTGTAACGTGTTTTGGGATTGGTTGGTAGGTTTGGTTGAGGTCCTGCGGGCCTCGGGTGGATTCGGGTGATTAACGGATCGAAATTTGGAATTTTGGGTAGCTGAAGGGTATGGTTGCTGGTATAACCGCTTCTGCGGTGGGTTAACTGCAGAAGCGGTACCGCAGAAGCGAGAAAGGTAACCGTAGAAGCGGTTGGAGGTGAAGGGAGCTGGGACCGCAGATGCGGTCATATTTCCGCAGAAGCAGGACCGCACCTGCGGAAGAAGGAGCGCAGAAGCGGATTCTGGTCAGGGGCTCGTGGACCGCAGATGCAGTCAAGATTCCGTAGAAGCGGGATCGCACCTGCGTAAGGAGGAATGCAGAACGGAAAAGGGCGGCCTAGGGAGGACTACAGAAGAGGTATTTCAACCGCACCTGCGGAACCGTAGAAGCGGTCAAGGGACCGCAGGTGCGGAAATTGCTGAGGCAGTGAGATCTTTTAAGATCCGGGGTTGGGTTCAGTTCAACCCTATTTTTCTTCCATTGGAGCCGATTGGGAGCAACTTTGAGATGCCATTTTTGTCACTCGTCATGAAGTAAGTAATTTATGCTAACTTTGAGTTAAATACAAAGTTTATATATGGATTTAGGCAAGGAATTTTTAGAAAACTTGGGATTTGCGGAAAAACCTAGAAAACTAGTATTCTTGGATTTTGACCATGATTTTGGGCATGGAATTTAGAGAAAATCATATATTTGAGTTCGTTAGTTTATGGGTAAACTTTATCTTCAGAAAATTTTGGATTCCGGGCACGTGGGTCCGAGGGAATTTTTCTCAATTTTTTGATCGGGGTTAGGAATTGTTATAAATTGGATTATAATGAGTACCTTAGCATATATTAATGGGTTTACATAATTATTGGCTAGTTTTGGAGCGTTGTGAATCAATTAGAGTCTTCGGAAGGGCGTGGAATGCCGATTATGGATCTTCGGAGCGAGGTGAGTCTCCTTTCTAACCTTGTAAGAGGGAATTGTCCCCATAGGTGAGTTAATTGGTTATGCGCTCCTATTTGTGGGGGCTACGTACGCGCAAGGTGATGAGAGTCAGTGCGTAGCTACTATTATGCTATTGTCCGGGTAGTTTAGATTCCTAAGCATGCTATATTTGGAATATCTGTAACCTTAGTGACAACTTGAATTGCTTAAATAATATTGAATTAGTAAATAAATTTCTAAAAAGGATTAAACTTCATTTTTTTTCTTAAATTGTTAAAAGAGAATTGGCTTCTATTTGGATAAAATTTTTCCGATAAATTTCTAATTGGCTATTTGAGCATGTATTTCGATGTGCACCTGCGTCGCGCGTATGATTCGCGAGCAGGGTATTGGTTTATTTTATGTTGACCGTGTCGCAAGATAGTTCGCGAGTGGGGTAAATAGATACATCTATGGTTCGAGCCGTTCGACCCTCGGCATTGCACATTTTACATTTCTGTTGGAGCGGGCTGTCGACCTCGGCATGATTTGCGCATGCTACATTGCTTGCCTGAGAATTTTAAATGTTGATACTGCCTTTTTATGGCCTGATACAAATTGATAAAGATAATGAAAAGTAAATCTTAAAAATCCTTTATTATTTGTTAAAGGTGTTTACTTGTTTTCCAGCTTTGTAAGTTAGAACTGCTTTATAAATCCAGGATTTTCTCACATTTTATTATGTTATTGATTGACCACTAGAAAGTGTTAGAGTCGACCTCTTTTCTCTACTTCTTTGAGATTAGACGAGATACTTGCTGAGTACACATTGTGTTCGTACTCATACTACACTTCTGTGCATTTTTGTTGCACATGTATATGTAACTCTAGCGGCCTACTAGACGTAGCAGCGGATGATTCTGGGACTAGGTGAGTGGCATTATTCGAGGCAGCCCGCAGCTAGTATAGTCCCTTCCAGTATATCGTATTTACTTCCTGTCTACTGTATTCCGGACGGATGTTATATCTTATTTCCTTATCAGTAGATGCTCATGAATTTCTGACACCGAGTTCTAGGATGGTTTCGAAATATTTGGTACTAATTGCTTATTATTTAATTTAATTTAAGCGGTTATCCCCTTATTTATGAAAAATTGAAGGAAAATCTTAGTTTTCAAGGTTGTTTAAAATGAGAACCTAGTCAAGTAATTTGGGTTGGCATGCCTGACAGCTGTGTCCGGCGCCATCGCGACCCTTAGTGGATTTTGGATCGTGACACTAAGGGCCGAAACATATGGAGTTCGAGATCTTACTCTCACTCAACTCGGACTCAAGAGTTCCATCATCCCGAGCTCGTATCAAATCGACTTAAACATAGCTTGAGGATTAATAAAAACCTTAAGAGGTATTCTATTATAAATTCGCCCATCGATCACTAAAAACATAAGGTTGTTATATTCAGAAACGGATAACTTGATCATTGAAGTTATCAAAATTTGTAACAAAACGAAGACAAGAAAGAGTTCCATACGAGTCATAGATAAAGCAAATAAAATTCTTTATATTTATAAAATATATGGACAAAAGGTATTTACAACACCCACGAGGGACCCTTACACAGAAAACAAAGAAATAAAAAAGAACCTAATCTATTTTGAGGTCATATCCTCGGAGACGCATATTCAGGAATCTCCTCCTCGAGGACTTCTTCCTCATCTTCCCCGCTCTCGGAACCACTAGTGGAATCCTCGTCATCAGAGAGCAAAGCGGAAGCCTTTAGTCCAAAGTATTTGCTTTCTCAATATCAGCTGAGAGGTCAAAGTCACGAGTGTGCACCTCATCGTGAGTTTAATATTTTAAAATCATAAAAAAATTATAAAAAATTATCACATTTTAATTTCATGCCATCTTTGATTCAATTTGCATTTAGGAATTAATTACATTGAGTTAATTTCATTATTAAGGAAAAAAATCACAAAAAATAATCATTTTTATATATTTAGCTTTTAGTCTTTAGAAAGTAGTATTTTTATTTAGTTTTAAGTTAATTATTTTAATAAATAAACAATTTTAACTTTTACAAATTAGATTGATTTAGGATTTTATTAGATTTTAAAATCAAAGAAAAATGAAAAAAAAAGATTTTGATTTAGTCTTCCTACCCCTAAGTTATTTAGCCCAAATTCATGACCCAAATCCCTTCGAGCCCAAAATATTGAACCCATACCCATTCCGCATTTGATCTAACCTAATTCCTACCCCTATAAAATAATACATAACTCTAAAAATAAAAAAATAAAAAAAAAGAGCTAGACTACACAAAAAGAAATGGCGGTCATTTTCCCCCACCCTCAGATCTCTCTTTCTGCATTGGAAAAGACCAATGATAGTGGCCTTCTTTCGAAACTCTTAGAAATTCAAGCTCTCATTCTCATAGAGAGGTTGATTCTCTCCTTTTTGGAGATATACACACCTACCCTGCTCCTTTCTTCTTTCTCCTAAATAAGAAAAAAAATCCTCCTATCTCTATGGAGTTTAGTTGAGTTTTCCCAGCCAGATTCGAGCTTTGATGTATCACATAGTTGATGTTTCGAGCGAAGCTCTATTTCTATTTATTTCGAGCTGGTTGTTGATATGTCGTTCGAGGTTCGAATGATCGAGTTGTCGTTCGAGGTTTTTTCTCTCCACTCAAAGCCCTGGAAGTACAACGTCCAACATGGTTGTAGATGTCCAGTCATTTCATATATGCAATGTTTCAGTAATGATGTGAATCCAGTATGTTGGCTATTCTTTATGGTTTTCCTATTGAGTTTTATGTCATTTACGGTTTTCATTTTCAGACTTCAAAATCCTTTCATTTCCCTTCTTTTAATAAATTTTGATTGACTTATTCTATTGAGAACTATTTCCTTTATTAATAATTAAGTGAATTCACCTCCTAATCCACTGCACTGTATGAATCTAAAATTAAGAATTGACATTGAGAATTAAAGCTAAAACTAGACTTCACTTCAAATTGTTGTGTTGTTTAGTACTGTATCAGAGGAAATCCAATAAGGTTACTCAATTGTCTTGTTATAAATTATTTAAAACTATTTTATTTTTCTTCGTATATCATGTTTTGTTTTTCATTTTAGTGTTTTAGTATTCTTAGTTTTATTTATAGTGGTATTTTGGATGATTGAATGAGTATCATGATAAATTGGGGCTTTAATTTAATAGGACAAAACACCCATTATATAAAGCTTCAAGCACGCGAGAACCAGTCCTATAAGATGACCAATTTTTGGTTGATTAAGAGAATCCGTCTATAGCAAATGTTAAAAGGTCGACTTAAACTTGTAGCTTTAGTGTAATTCCTAATTATGAACTCTTGAATTGAAACGAATTCAAGAAATGGATTGATTCAATAACGCTTAAAATCTAAGACTGACTATGATGATCAAGTCTTTCTTTACATCGATTCTTTTCCCATAAGTCATGATTTTACAGTGAATCTCAAATCTAAAAATACTTGTAGAAGGCTTTTAGGCGCGTTTTAATCTCTCATCATGATTGTGTATACGTTCGCGTGATATAATTATGATTCTAAACTAAATTGAGGGATGCGTTCGTGCAACTTGAACCAAACTTTCTTAATGAGTAACATAGCATTTTTAATGGTGGACACGTTCGCGTGACACGATTTTTGACGCGCCAAAGGAAATGAATATACGTATGCTTAACGCAAATTCCTTCATTACGAATAATCAAGCAACTAAATGTGGTTAAAGGAATAATCGGATAAGTCTTAAAAATTAGTAGTTAAACAATTTAATCCAAGTATAAATCACTAAGCGACTGTGCTAGAACCATGGAATCCGGGAATGCCTAACACTTTCTACCGGATTAACAGAATTCCTTATCCAGAATTTCTGGTTCACAGACTTTTAGAATAAAGTCGAAACTTTCTCGATTTGGGATTTAAAATATCGGTGACTTGGGACGCCAAATAAACTATTCTAAGTGGCGACTCTAATAAGTTAAATAATCCCATCTTGAATAATATCACTTTTGAAAAAATCCCTTATATACCTCATGGTGTAAAAAAGAAGGTGTGACAGCTCTGGCGACTCTACTGGGAAATGAACCCAAAATCTCTAGTTCAGGGTTCAAGAATTCGAGATTATTAATGTGATTTCTTATTTGGCTTTATTATCGATATTACTGTATTTTGTGGACTTAATGTGCTAATTGTCATTTATCGCTTTGATATTACTTGAACTGTATTTAAATATCTTCTTACGCCTCCCTTTTGAGTCTTCTAAAAAATGATACTCATGTTCGCGTGGCCCACTTTTCTATTAGAGTTATACCAAATAGAGCGGGGTTGGGCAAGTAATAAGGCCAAGCAGACTTTCGTGCTCCCGGTACTGTCATGGCCCAAATCCCGAACCCGATCATGATGGCATCTTTCGTGAAGACAAGGCCAGCCAGTCAGCCCAATTCGTCCTTTAAAATAGTTATTTAACACAATTATAGTATAATCATGATTTAATGATACCAAATCGCGGAAAAATATAGATAAAGATGCGGAAATCAACCCAACACAACCCTAACTGAGGTGTCACAAGTCATGAGCAACTAAGAAATCCTGACACATGTCTACTAAATACGAAATTCGATACAATAGTTCGAATAACATGGAAATAAAAATATAAAGGAGTCACAGGGGTTGCGGACGCCAACAACTACCTCGTAATCTCCGAAAAACATCGCCAGGGCTGGAAGGATCAGTTCTCAGGAATGGGAATCTGCTATGCCTGAATCTGCACACACGGTGCAGGGAATAATGTGAGTATTCCTACCTTATGAGTAATAAAAATAAATAATGGCTGAAAGCAAAAAAATACGTAAAGGCACAAAGCATTCTATACAGAATAGTAAAATTACTTAAAATAGCAAATCATTGAAATATCAGATGAAATCTATTTTAAACCAGTAAAACGTGTAATTTGGCAGTAAACGTCAAGTAGAAATCTGCCCCTGAGGCTCAATATAGAAATAACAAGTAGAAATCTGCCCCTCGGGATCAGTATCAAAATAACAAGTAGAAATCTTCCCCTCAGGCTCAGTATCAAAATAACAAGTAGAAATCTGCCCCTCAGGCTTAATATCAAAATAACAAGTAGAAATCTACCCCTCGGACTCAATATCAAAATAACAAGTAGAAATATGCCCCTCGGGCACGATTTTGTTCATGGTTAGTCATTGTTACCTGACCATAACGGGTCCTACAGTGCCATTATTGCCACTGTCTAAAATTTGTCCGCTCTGGTCAGTCATTGTTACCTGACCGCACGGTTTTATTCCTGGTCAGTCATTGTTACTTAACCAAGACGCGTCCTACAGTGCCATTGTTACCACTGTCTAAAATGTTTCCGCTTTAGGTGGGTACCCGCTCATTGTGGGTGTGCAGACTCCTGAGGGGCTCCTACAGCCCAAATGCAATAATAACATAAGGCCTGAAAGCCTCCTCACATAATAACATAATGCCTGAAAGCCTTCTCACAGAATAACACAAGGCCTGAAAGCCTTCTCACATCACTCATAAGGCCTGAAAGCCTCCTCACATCACTCAACATATCCTCACATATGACCCTCGACCTTACTCAGTCCAAAAATCATCATAAGCCCCTCGGGCATTTGTAAAACAGCAGTTCTCAGCCCAAAATATCATTTAAAATATCATTTGAGTTTCAAATCTGTATTAAAGCGGCTGACTCTGTAAAATAATAATTATCAACAGGACTGAGTTTAAATATAAGTCAAAACAATAAGGAAATAGTGATAAAATCTCCGAAGGGTTCAAATAATTGGCACGAAGCCCAAATATGGCAATTAGCCCAAATCATGATGATAACAAATCAATCTCAGTCAAATATGCAGTAAAATCATCAATCGGGATAGACCAAGTCACAATCCCCAGTAGAAAAAGACCCCGCGCTCGTCATCCAGCACGTGTTTCACCTCAATATAGCACTACGATGTGCAATTCGGAGTTTCAAACCCTCAATACATCATTTAACATCATTACTCACCTCGAACCGGCTATTTCTTTAACCCGCAACGCCTTTGCCCCTCGAATCAACTTCCGAATGCCTCGAATCTAGCCATAATGATTCAATTCAGTTAATAAAAATTATAGAAATTTATTCCATATGAAATTCTACATTTTTCATCAAAAATCCGAAATTACACTCAAAATTTGCCCATGGGGCCCACATATCAGAACCCGACAAAAGTTACAAAATATGAAACTCCATCCAACCACGAGTCCAACCATGCAAATTTTACCAAAATCCGACAATAATTCGTCCTCCAAATCTAGAATTTTCGTTTTTGAAAAGTTTACAAATTTTCTCTAATTTCTTCCATTTGATTCACTAATACTTGATGAAAATAACCATGGAATCATTAAATATAATCACTTTTGGATATAGAATACTTACCCCAATCCATATGGTGAAAATCTCTTCAATCCGAGCTCCATAGCTCCAAAAATGAGAAAAAATCTCGTATTGCTCCGAAAATACACTGTCCAGAATTTTCGCTTATGCGGTACTATTCACTGTAGAAGCGGAATCATTGTTCATCGCATAAGCGGACTGTTCACCGCATAAGCAAAATTGCTGTTCATCGCAGATGCGGTACTGTTCATCGCATCTGCGAAAATACCAGCAAGTGCGCAGAAAATTGCAGCAACTTTTTATTTTACTAAAAATGCTCTAACTCCATCAAACAAACTCGGAATTCGACGATTCTTGTTCCTATGAGTCCCAAATAATAATACAAACATATTCCTTCAATCAAAATACAATTTGGAGCTCATTTTCTCAGTTCAGTACCCATTTCGCTCGTTAAATAATTAATTCATGATTCGCGTCAAAAATCCAATCGCGACTTGATGAAATTAGAACAAACTTTCCAGATCACTCTTATAATTCATTATTAAAATTTTGGAAGTCTCAAAATCAAATTTTTATCTCTATAACTAAAAAAATGGACCTTTGGATCATCATATGCTTATGCTCAAAACAACAAAAATCTTCCAAAAACTCTTCCAAAACTTATCCTAGCCTCATGGGACCCCGACCAAACATGCCAACATAATTCATAACATCATTCAAACCTGTTCCAATCATCAAAATACCTCAAACAGCATCAAATTACCCAAAACTCATCAAATTCAAGCCTAAGTTTTCAAAAAATTCCGAAATACACTTTCGATCAAAAACCCGATCAAACGATGTCCGAATGACCTGAAATTTTGCACACATATCCCAAATGACACAATGAAACTACAACAACTCTCAGAATTTCATTCCGACACACGGATCAAAATCTCACCTATCAACCGGAATTCGCCAAAATACTAACTTCGCCAATTCAAGCCTAATTCTACACCGGACCTCCAAAATCATTTCCGATCGCACTCCTAAGTCACAAATCATCCCTCGAAGCTAACCGAATCATCGGAATCCATAACTGAGCCCTCTAACTCATAAGTCAACGTCCGGTTGATTTTTCCAAACTAAGTCTTCCTTAAAGAGTCTAAGTGTCTCATTTCTTACCAAAACTACTCCAAATCAACTCGATCACACAAGATACGGATAATGAAGCAATAAGAAGCTAAAAATGGGGAAAATGGAGCGGTAACTCATGATATGACGGGTTGGGTCATCACAGGTACGTTGCCCCCTTCTCAACTCGAGTTTGTCCGCTCGGGTAAGCCAGGTTTAGAACACAACCCCAGGTTTAAACTTAGAATAACATAAGATCATGATGGATCCCTAGTAGGAACGTTTATTTGCATTACGTTCGTTTAACCTTGGGGACTCAACACAGGGGTTAGGTCCGTCTAGGACAGGTGTACCCAAAATAAAGACCATCCTGATGCATCCTACGTTCTATGCTAATATTTATTTGTTTCGGCTTGCATGTTGACCGGTCATGAAAAGGAAATACAGAGAAAAACCAAGAGTGAAGTAGGATAGAGAATTCACCCGATACTGAAAATTTTGGTATTTGAAAATACCTCGAAACTCTACCAATTTTTTTTAAAAAATGAAAAAAGAGGAAAGGAAAATGTATTTCAAAAAGAGTGAGTCAAATATCAGGTTTTTTCCAATTATTTCAAAATTGACTAAACTACGCAGGTCTGATTCTCACCGGATGTGAGATACGTAGGCAAACCTCATTGGTTCCGGCCCCAATTTTTTTTTTTAAAAAAAATAAATCCAAAAATAATTTCCTTTAATTCCATCCTTAAAAACATTTTCTTAGAAAATTCCAAAAAAATAATATTTTAATCTTAAAAAAGATTCCTTCTTTCTGAAGTCTTTTCATATTTAAAAAAAAATCAATCAAAAATTAAAATCCAAAATACGGATTTACTTTATTTTGAAGTATTTTTCTCAAAAATTTAAAAAATGAATTAAAATAAATCTTTTCATTCTTTAAAAGTTTCTCTTTCAAAAAAAAATTTGAAAAAGTTGAAGTCCAAAATATTTTTGCTTTTCTTTAGAAGTGCTTTCGTAAATAAAAACAAGCTCAGAAATCTAAAATATTTTCTTAAAAGTCTCTCTTTCGAAATTAAGAGGCAACATCCAAAATCCAAAAATATTTTTTTCTTTCTTTAGAAAAAGAGAAAACAAATAAAAATTCAACCAAAAATATTTTTTTTTTACTTTTAAATTTCCCAAAGTTCAAATCAAAAGCAAATAAATTTTTAGAAGTCTTTCTTTCAAAAACAAAACAAAAATCAAAATAAAAAAAATATTATCTTTCTTCTTTTTTCAGATTTTCTTTCAAACATTCCAACCAAAAAAAGTTAGTTTATTTATTCCATTTTCAATCTTCCTGAACTATGCAAGATCGGATTCATGTGGCGTCATGATACGTAGGCAATCCTCATCGGATTCGATCATAGCCATAAAATTAACTGAGTGAAAAATAAGCTGAAAAAAGAGAGTGACAAAAATAAAAGAGTGACAAAAACAAAAAAGAAGAAAAAAAGAAAAGAGAGTGCCAAAAAAATAAAAGAGTGACTAAAACGAAATGAAAAAAAATCAAGAGTGATTAAGAGAGGCAGAAATAAAAGAAAATGGGTACATACTGAAAGGGTTAACTATGATCGGAATGAAATATGCAACCGTTCAAACACATGGTAGAAACGTTTAACTATTTAGGTGCATTGCATCCAAACGTGTGATTTCCTATCTGTTAAGCGTCTCAAAACTAATAAGGTTGTCGGGTGTGCAAATTAGCCAGGTTTTTGTGGTTGGTTTTATTGGTAGTCTAGCCTCCCCTCCTTCACAAGATCCAAAGGCACAGATGGCCTCCGCAAGCAATATACCAATCATCGGTCCTGAGGATAGCTCGGCATTGGCTATTCTACAGCTAGAATCAGCAGCTGCTGAAGAGAATAAGATGCTGTGTCTCCACATATTAGAAATGTGGGACACCTGGTCTAATGGTAGGGAACCGCCGAGTGCAATCCCTGGGTTCCCTGAGTTGATCCCTAGGTCAAGTGAGGTTACCGACACCCCAGTGCCCAACCCGCTCATCCCATGCGGGCACCCTCTAATGCTGTTCAATGATCCTGGCATGCCTTCTGTGGTTCGCCCCCAGGCGCCAGTTTCTTGGGCGCTTCCAATATTGTTCTCTACAGCACCAGTCTGCAAGAGAACACAACCAACTTTACCACGGCCGTATGTTGAGCCTCCAATGTTCACCTTTCAGCGTCCACAACTTCAATCAGAAATAACATATGTGACCCCGTAATCTTTCATTCAACCTCCGCAATATGATCTCTCGGGGGAGCCAGAAAAGGTTGATAAAAATCTCGAGCAAGAGGAAATGGCTCGAAAGATGAAGAGCCTGGAATAAAGACTGAAAAACATGCAAGATCTGGGTGGTCAGAAGAGTGTCTCATACTGTGACCTCTGTATGTTTCCCCATGTCCACTTGCCAGTTGGCTTCAAGATGCCAAAATTTGAAAAGTACAACGGGCACGGAGACCCGGTCGCTCATCTGAAACGATACTGTAACCAGTTGAGGGGTGCTGTGTCACGACCCAAGCTCCACTAAGGGTCGTGGTGGCGCCGGACACCTCTGCCAGGAAAGCCAACCAAATTACTTGTTGAAGTTCTCATTTTAACAATCTTGAAAATTAAGCTTTTCGTTCAATTTTTATAAATAAAAAGAAAGATAACTGTTTCAATTCGAATTAAATAATAATCAATTAATACAAAATATTTAAAAATCATCTCAGAACTCGATGTCACAAGTGCATGAGAATTTACTAAGACAGAAATAAAATGCGACATCCGTCCGGAATACAGTGGATAGAAAGTAAATATATTATGCTAGAAAGGGACAATACTAGCTGCGGACCGCCTCGAACAATGCAACTCACCTAGTCCCAGAATCATCCGTGCTGCTATGCCCAATAGGCGACTAACAACACATGAACCTGTGCAACAAAAATGCACAGAAGTGTAGTGTGAGTACGAAAACAACGTGTACTCTATGAGTATCCCGTCTAATTTTGAAGAAGTAGAGACGAGATGGTCGACTTCGACACTTACTAGTGGTCCAATATTGATGTCAATAATACATTAAATCGTGGATTTCTATAAACATGATTTTTAATCCAATAGAAGGAAACGAGTAAATAATTAATTCGTTTATAGGAAATTACCAAAATTTTCTTTTCATTATTTGTCAAAATATTTTCAAGCCATGAAGAGGCAAACACAACTTTAATAAGTTCAAGGCAACAATAACATAAAAGTAAATTGTGTACTGTCGAGGGTCGAATGGCTCGAATCATAGATGCATATATTACCCCGCTCGCGAACTATCCATGCGACGCGGTCAACATAAAATAAACAATCACCCTGCTTGCGAATCATTCATGCGATGTAGGTACACTTAAAAATACATTCTCAAATAGCCAATTAAGAATTTATCGGGGAATAGTTATTCAAATAAAAGCCACTTTCTCTTTTAACAATTTAAGAAAAAAAGTCAAATCCTTTTGAGAATGGATTTATTAATTCGATGTGGTTTAAGCAATTCGAGCTATCAATAAGATTACAAATATTCCAAGTATAGCATGCTTTTGGGTCCTAGATTTGACATAAACATAATAGTAGCTACTCATGGAATCTTGTCACCTCGTGCGTGCGCAGCCCCCAAAAATAGGAGCACATAACCAATTAATTCACCTATGTGGACATTTCCCTCTTACAAGGTTAGAAAGGAGACTCACCTTGCTCCTAAGATCCATAACCGGTATTACGCGCCCTTCCGAAGACTTGAATCGATGCACAACGTTCCAAAACTAGCCAATAATTATGTAAACCCATTAATATATGCTAAGGTACTCATTATAATCCAATTTATAATAATTCCTAACCCCGACCGAAAATTTGACAAAAATGCTCTCGGGCTCACGTATCCGGAATCCGAAATTTTTCGAACATAAAGATTACACATGGCCTCACGAACTCAAATATATGATATTCTCTAAATTCTATACCCAAAATCGTGGTCAAAATCCAAGAATACTAGCTTTCTAGGGTTTTCCTCAAACCTCAAGTTTTCTACAATTTTCCAAGTCTAAATCCATATATAAACCTCGTATATACTCAAAACTAGTAGAAATCACTTACCTCATGCTTGGTGATAAAAATGGGAATCCAAATTTGCTCCAAAATCGCCTCCCATGGAAGAAATGAAGTGAAAATGAGCCAAATTTCGACTTTTAAAGAAACCTCTCTGCCTCTAGCAGTTTCCACATCTGCGGAAATTTGACCGCATCTGCGGAAAATTTCCGCATCTCCGGTTATGACAGCAACCAACATTTTTCTCGACACATGAATGAGCATAACTGTTTGACGATTCATTTTGCTATGGCTCCGAAATTACGATACGGATCTAATGACTCAATAAATACTTAATTTGGAGCTTATTTGCTTAATATGGCACCCTTTATGTCCAAAGAAACGACGTTGATATATCAAATAAGAGCGCCATACAACCCGAAACACACCCGAGGCCCCCAGGACCCCAACCAATCACACCAACCAGTCCCAAAACACATTATGGACTTGCTCGAGGCCTCAAATCACATCAAATAACTCTAAAATCATGAATCAACCCCCAATCCAAGCTTTATGAACTTTAGAACTTCCAACTTCTACGTTCGATGCTTAAACATATTAAATCACGTCCGATTGACCTCAAATTTTGCACACAAGTCATAATCGACATTACGGACCTACTCAAACTTTTGGAATTGGATTCCGACCCCGATATCAAAAAGTCCACTTCCGGTCAAACTTCTCAAAAACCTTCAAATTTCTATCTTTAGCCAAATGGCTCCAAAATGACCTACGGACCTCCGAATTCACTTCCGATCGGGCTCCTAAAGAATCACCATATGGAGATTCTCTCAGACTCAGAATCCCATACGGACATCGATATCACTGAAATGCACTTCAACCCAAACTTATGAAATTTCTTTAAAAATGCTACTTTCCACAATAGGCGCCAAAACGCTCCTGAGTCATCCAAAATACGATCCGGGCATACACCCAAGTCCGAAATCATCATACGAACCTGCTGAAACATTCAGATCCCGATTTCGAGGTCATTTACTAAAAATTCCAATCCTAGTTAATTCTTTCAACTTTAAGCTTCCGAAATGAGAATTCCTTTTCCAAATCAACTCTAAACTTCATGAAACTTAATTACGACCACGCTTACAAGTCATAATACCTGAAATAAAGCTGTTCATGGCCTCATACTTCTGAACAGCATGCTAGATCTCAAAATGACCGGTCGGGTCATTACATTCCTCCCACTTATACATATGTTCGTCCTCGAACGTGCTGAGAACTACACTGAAGTAGTCTGAAATTATTGTTTAACACCTCCTGCGCCTTCCCGTGCTACCACAACTCAGTTGAGCACATTAGCTCGATCAATTCTGAAGATATTTCCTTTTATTCAAGCAAATAAGCCTTAGAGTCTAATTCCAACATCCGGAATTCTATGCTAGGCTTGTTTCCAACATACGCTCATCATATTAATCACTATACGCTGTACCCAAACATGAATGTATAATTTTGTTGAATTTACACCTTGCACCACTTTACTCAGAAAACCACAATGACATTGTCTGATTAAATAAACCGAAATTCCATGAATCTGATGCTCCCATTGCACCTTATTATCTACTTAGGCCTTGCTCTAGCTCTTATAATATCTCCATGATGGAAGAGATGTGTAGAAATTCATAACTATCTACCGAATTAACAAATCATTTGGGTCTATACTCCTGACGAGAACCATAACTTCATTCTGAACCGAATGATGGACTTAACTTCTTAATGTATTTCCTGTAATCAAATTGCGTTGATCCTAAATCCAATGATCTCGCCTCACCCAGTACGAACTACTTAGGCAATAAGCCACCCCGACATGACCAAAAGTCTCATATGATGCCACAATGTGCCAATAGGCTACCAATTAGAATGCGATACAAAAAGTAAAATGAACTCTAAAAAGGAATTTTAATTTCCCTGCTCGCGAATCATACATGTGACGCGGGCGCACAACTAATATGAGCTTCCTTAAAAAAAAATAGGAAACATAACACAATAAACAAATATGGAGAACTGTACTGAACATCACACTGTTGCGACGCGCAATCCCATTTGAGCAATCATAACCATGGCGGCGTGCCACCTGATCCACACAACATAACTATGGCAGCGTGCCACCCGATCCAAATAACATACCCATGGCGGCGTGCCACCCGATCCACACATGGAACTCAAATAAGGAGATGTACATCGAGCTAAATTGATCATTACAACAAAATACTGAATATCAGTCATAAACATGCTAAGTGTATAATACCATTCCCTGGGGAGACATATAACGCTATAATCCACAAACTCGAACACAACTGAAGTGCGATATATGATCTGAAACTCAAGAGCCATCCTTCTCATATAACCTCATCTCTATGCGGAACCTCAACACATAAGAAATTCACCAAGCCATCTCACAACTCGCACGATGCAATATATCATTACATGAAATAGCTGACAATGAAATAACAACTCGACTCCCTTCCATAAGGAGCGTATTGCTGTGAACACATTTGGCCTAATATAAAGCCCATGTTCACATTTAAATCAATCCACTGATCTCAAGCCGATTTCTGATTGCACCAACTAGGCTAATAACCTTTCAAAGGTCCATAATAACTCCCCTTTTCTCATAACACATAAGAACAACCCTCATAATCGGAGTGAACCTCCACAGTCCATAACCTAATAAACAAAGTGCCCTCCAGGCTTAAATTCTCAAATTAATGATATTACCACAATCCTCATACTTGGTTTAAATCTTTAATCAATCAAGTGACTACATGTCATACTTATACAATCTTCTTGTGGGACACGCTCCCTCAGCCTTCGAAATGAATAACTGGTCCGCACATCCAAACCGTCGGCCGCACTAATGCTGAAAAGCGATCAAAAATCCTTAACCAGAATGCAAAGCCTTTTTCACAAAACACCGATCTCAGGTGATACTGACGAAAATACTAACTCACTTTAAACATCGAAACTCCTTTCCTGCTCATCCAAGCTCGTGACATCTTTGTTAGCACCGAACTGCAACCTTGATCCTTACTTCAAATTCCATACCACTCACTGCACCCAACGTGCCAATAAAATCTTTTCACCGAACTCACTTCAGTAGAACCATAGCAACACACAGGTAATTCTCATAACCGTAGTATAGGCAAACATCTAAGTAGTGGTATAAGACACCATAGCCCTTCTGGGATCTGCCTATACATAACATGCCATAACAGAAGAATGATTCTAAACAACATTAATTACGGCGACCGACAAGCCTCACACGTACCGCTACAAATCACATGCATAACTTGATCACGTTGAAGGAACTGACCTCTACCACCAATACGCCAACTCAACTGTGGTTAACCAATATATCTTCCTTCGATTTACTTCGATTGCCTTAGTAATAACAATAACTCCTTTCAACACATAACACACTCCATCTGCACTCACCCCGAGTGACCTAGAACTGTGAGACCATGCTATCTCAAATCCCATGAACCATTTCATACCTTCTTTGTGCGCACATTCATACCCTCAACTGATATGCCCATTCTGCTAATCCTTCTACGAATCCAAAGTCCTTTCTCTCAAGTGCTACACTGCAAGTCAAAACATCATAGAATATTCTAGGCCTCCACCTATAAGCTGCTGCAAAAGCTTGATTCTTAAATGTACTTACAGGCTCGAAATCATTAAGCACCATACTTTACCTCTTTTTGAATCCATTAGGACTGTTGCTGAGAGCCACCCGCTCTGACTTGGTCCCAAATTTAATCAAATCCATAAATCTTATAACACATGAATACCCTCTCGACGAGGCACCCGGCTGAATCACTCCCTTCGAAACCCACATCTATACAAGGCATAAGTCCTGAATCCTTCGCCAAGTCTGAACATGAGCCAATAAGGGCAACCATAGCAACCATTAACAATTTCTTTTCTCAAATTACCACTTATGTTCTTTTCCCGTAGCCGAAATAACCCAGAAATATGCTAACAACCAGAAAACCTCGCAAGTGGTTAACCATGCAACCCAATCATAGGCGGTGGGACTCTCCCACTTAGCTTGAAGCCACTATTACACAACTCTGGAACTCACTGGGATTTCTTATCTCTTATTGACATAACCTTGCGCAATCAACCACCTAAATTCTCAAATTCTTTTCGTAAAACCCCATTTTTTATACTCTGAATCATCAACGACAATCGCACGATCGATCTCTTTGCTGCATATTAGCCCATACTTCCAATTAAACCCGTAGACTTCAATCGCCAGCCACTAAAATCCCAAATCATTCCAAAATCTCCTTAAGGTACGTAATTATCCTACCACCAAGCCCATATGCAACATCCGCCACTCTCCCACTTTGGGCAAACTCACTTATTTAATGAACTACCTGACCTTTGCTTCATACACCTGGCCTTTCTAGGAATTTTAGCCACCATCTGATAGTTTCCACACATCTTTCCTCATCCTTTGCTACTCATTTGTTGCCTCAATAAAATCTATATTCGTACCACTTGAATCCACAAATCGCTACTAACTTTAACTTTTGCCAGAGATCATCTCTCTCGAGCTGCCAATACTATAAATGCCGATTCAACCCTTAACCACCTTTCCTCGAAACATCTAATAGTCGCTTCTTAAATACTGGCCTACAATATACTGCTCCAAAGGAAAATTGTCGAAGATAATAACACTGGCAAATCTAGTACATTCAATAAGGACAACAACACCTCATCATAGAAAAAAATTCCGCCACGCTAGCAAATACCGAGTCTTGATACCTTGTCAACCCAAACCTGAACCTTCTCTGCTTGATTGCTTTTTCCCTGTTGGGAATAAAATACCGAATCTATAGATCATGAACTGAGTAAACCTCCCTTCAAGTCATTCACTACCTCGACATGCATGCAAATATCCTACCATCATAACAATACTGCGGAATAATCGCTCATAAGCATCATGGCAACCAAGGCTCTCTGAAGTACTGCTACTGAGCCGAAACAACAGAATATCCTTCCACAAGGAAACGATGATAGTCCAATCAACTATACCGAGAGAAATATCCCGCACCACATTCGTAGTGCCATTACAATTCTTCAATTCTCGATTTATAACCAGCGAATCGTGTCGCGTAAGATTGAATAGGAAGGAAGCAAGGCCCTAAGCCTCGAGGAATCAAATCGCACGATGACGAATCAGGAAGGGAAGTACTCCTAATAGCCCTGTAGCCTCCCGAAGATAAAAACAGACATCTCCATACCGATTCGCGAGACTCTACTACACTTGCTCATGACTCGCGAGACCTACGGGAACCTAGTGCTCTGATACCATGTTGTCACGACCCAAGCTCTACTAAAGGTCGTGGTTGCGCCGGACACCTCTATCAGGCAAGTCAACCAAATTACTTGTTGAAGTTCTCATTTTAGCAATCTTGAAAATTAAGCTTTTCCTTCAATTTTTATAAATAAAAAGAAAGATAACTGCTTCAATTCGAATTAAATAATAATCAATTAATACAAAATATTTCAAAATCATCCCAGAATCCGGTGTCACAAGTGCATGAGCATTTACTAAGACAGAAATAAAATGCGACATCCGTCCATAATACAGTGGACAAAAAGTAAATATATTCTGCTGGAAAGGGACTATACTAGCTGCGAGCCGCCTCAAAAAATGGAACTCACCTAGTCCCAGAATCATCCGCGCTGCTACGCCCAATAGGCCACTAACAACACATGAACCTATGCAACAAAAATGCACAGAAGTGTATTATGAGTACGAAAACAACGTGTACTCAATGAGTATCCCGTCTAATCTCGAAGAAGTAGAGACGAGATGATCGACTTTAACACTTACTAGTGGTCCAATAATGATGTCAATAATACATTAAATCGTGGATTTCTATAAACATGATTTTTAATCCAATGGAAGGAAACGAGTAAACAATTAATTCGTTTATAGGAAATTTCCAAAATTTTCTTTTCATTATTTATCCAAATATTTTCAAGCCATGAAGAGGCAATAACTTTAATAAGTTCAAGGCAACAATACCAGCATGCACAAATAATCATCGTGGGACGTACCGCCCGATCCAACATAAAAGTAAATTGTGCACTGCCGAGGGTCGAACGGCTCGAACCATAGATGCATCTATTACCCCGATCGCGAACTATACATGTGACACGGTCAACATAAAATAAACAATCACCCTGCTCGCGAATCATTCATGCGACGCAGGTACACATAAAAATACATGCTCAAATAGCCAATTAAGAATTTATCGGGGAATAATTATTCAAATAAAAGCCACTTTCTCTTTTAACAATTTAAGAAAAGAAATCAAATCCTTTTGAGAATGGATTTTTTAATTCGATGTGGTTTTAGCAATTCGATTTATCAATAAGATTACAAATATTCCAAGTATAGCATGCTTTTGGGTCCTAGACTACATAGACTTAAACATAATAGTAGCTACGCATGGACTCTTGTCACCTCGTGCATGCGTAGCCCCCAAAAATAGGATCACATAAAAAATTAATTCACCTATGGGAACATTTCCCTCTTACAAGGTTACAAAGGAGACTCACCTCGCTCCGAAGATCCATAACCGGTATTCCGCGCCCTTCCGAAGACTTGAATCGATGCACAACGTTCCAAAACTATCCAATAATTATGTAAACCCATTAATATATGCTAAGGTACTCATTATAATCCAATTTATAATAGTTCCTAACCCCGACCAAAAATTTAACAAAAATGCTCTCAGGCTCACCTGTCCGGAATCCGAAATGTTTCGAAGATAAAGATTACACATGGCCTCACGAACTCAAATATATGATATTCTCTAAATTCCATACCCAAAATCGTGGTCAAAATCCAAGAATACTAGCTTTCTAGGTTTTCCCTCAAACCTCAAGTTTTCTACAATTTTCCAAGTCTAAATACATATATAAACCTTGTATATACTCAAAACTAGTAGAAATCACTTACCTCATGATTGGTGATGAAAATGGCACTCAAAATTTGCTCCAAAATCGCCTCCCATGGAAGAAATGAAGTGAAAATGAGCCAAACCTCTATCTTTAAAGAAACGTCTCTACCTCCAGCAATTCCCGTATCTGCGGAAAATTTCCGCATCTGCGGTTATGACAACAACCAGCATTTTTCTCGACACGGGAATGAGCATAACTCCCTCATACGATGTCCAAATTCGACGATTCATTCTGCTATGGCTCCGAAATTACGATATAGACCTAATGGCTCAATAAAAAATAATTTGGAGCTCATTTGCTTAATATGGCACCCCTTTATGTCCAAAGAAACAACGTTGAAACATTAAATAAGAGCGCGATACAACCCGAAACACACCCGTGGCCCCCCAGAACCCTACCAATCACACAAACCAATCCCAAAATATATTATGGACTTGCTCGGGGCCTCAAATAATATCAAACAATGCTAAAATCATGAATCAACCCCCAATCCAAGCTTTATGAACTTTAGAACTTCCAACTGCTACTTTTGATGCTTAAACCTATCAAATCACGTCCGATTGACCTCAAATTTTTCACACAAGTCATATTCGACATTACGGACCTACTCCAACTTTTGGAATCAGATTTTGACCCCGATATCAAAAAGTCCACTTCCGGTCAAACTTTTCAAAAACCTTCAAATTTCTATCTTTAGCCAAATGGCTCCAAAATGACCTACGGACCTCCGAATTCACTTCCGATCGAGCTCCCAACTCCAGAACCATCATACGGAGCTTCTCCCAGAATCGGAATCCAATACAAACATCGATATCACTAAAATGCACTTCAACCCAAACTTATGATATTTCTTTCAAAATGCTACTTTTCACAATAGGCGCCAAAATGCTCCCGGGTCATCCAAAACTCGATTCGGGCATACTCCCAAGTCCGAAATCATCATACGAACTTGTTGGAATCTTTAGATCCCGATTCCGAGGTCCTTTACTCAAAATTTCAATCCTAATTAATTCATTCAACTTTAAGCTTCCGAAATGAAAATTCTCTTTCCAAATCAACTCTGAACTTCCCAAAACTTAATTCCGACCACACATACAAGTCATAATACCTGAAATGAAGCTATTCATGGCCTCAGATTGCTGAACAACATGCTAGATCTCAAAACAACCGGTCGGGTTGTTACATACTGGTAGAAAAGAGGAGCTGCTAATGGCCTATTTTGGGGAAAACCTCATCGAAATCGCTTATGAGTGGTATACGGATCAAGAAATTACCCACTGGCACGTGTGGGATGATATGGCCCGAGATTTTATTTGCTAGTTTCAGTATAATGTGGACAAATCTCCCGACAGAAACTCTTTGTCCAATTTGAAAAAGAATATCACGGAAAGCTTCCACGAATATGCTGTCAAATGGAGTGAGCAAGCTGCCAGGGTAAAGCCTCCAATGGATGAAATTGAAATGGTCACGATGTTTCTACTGGCCTAAGAGGCGGACTACTTCCAATACATGATGTCCGCTATGGGTAAGCCATTTGCTGAGGCTATCAAAATTGGGAAGAATGTAGAAATGGTCTAAAAACGGGTCGAATCTTGAGTCATGCTGCTTTTAAAGCCATATCACCAGTTGTTCAAAATGGTTTAGAGGATTTGATAAATGGAAACAGGAGAGAAGAAGGAGCAATGCTGGTTTCGAGCTCGAGGGTGACCCGCAAGTCATCAAGCCGATCATATGTGCTTCCTGAGGTCCCTCAACATTATTATCCTCTTCAAGATGCTGGGTGGCACCAAATCCTTATGTGGTGATGAATGCGCAACCTTACATACGGCCACAACATCATACACAAAATCGAGCTACACCTCCCATAAATGCCCATCCTTACCAAGCTCCATATAATCCCCAACCAGATGTTTCCCAGTACAATCCTCGCTCAAGAGATCCTTTCAGAAAGCATCAGTTCACCCCTATTGGTGAATTGTATTCAAGCTTGTTCCAAAAGCTAATCATGCTAGATCTATTGCAGCAGTGGCCCCAAACCGGTCGAACCCCGAGTCCCCCTCACACCGAGCTAGTGCTATATGTGAATACCACTCCGGAGCAATGTGACACAGTACATAGGACTATTGGACCCTCAAAAGGGAAGTTGAAGATTTGATTGAAGCTGAAAGAATTATTTTCCGGGATGAAGAAGCTCCTGATGTGATGAACAATCTGTTTCCTGCCCATAACATCGGGCCAATAGTCGGAATGATTTGTGAAGCTGAGGAATTTAATCTAGCACTGAAGACCATTGTATCCATTGCTGAAATAGAAGAAAAGGCAAAAAACGGTTGCCAAGCCTGAAAGTTGCCTATTAGACGGGAGTCTCGGTAGCCAGTCTTGCTATCCTTTCTGCGATCGGATTATCTCAAGGTGTAATCCGGATGTTTTAATTTATTGTCTTACTTTCCGATGTAAACCCTTCTATCATCAAAAATTGAAAACAAAGAAGAAAAAATCAAAAAAAAATCAAAAATCAAAAATCAAATGAAAGTAATATTTCATTGTCCAGGAATGTCTCTTTTCTTAATCTTGTCATTTTTCTTTATTATTCTCTTATTAGTTCTGTTAAATGGAGATTTCAATAACATGACATACTTGTGGACTTCATGCCCAGATCCTGAAAGTTGTCAGACCTTGAAATAATGAATCAAGGATTAGATCGCAATAAAGATAAAGCATAAAGAAATAAACAAAGAGATGGAACAATTGAAGGAAAATTGGTTCCCGGATTGGAAAGGTCCATACATTGCAACAAGATTACTGCCAAAAGAGTGCATTGTACTTGGGATACATTAAAGGAAATGTCCCTGAAATAACTGTCAATGCAAATGCAGTCAAAAGGTACTACGTTAGATCCTTTATACAGAATTAATATTCTCCGATTGAAATGAAGAAGGCTTTCTTTCTCACTATCCAAACATTATCAATCCTTTTCAAACCCTTTAAGCCCGTTACTTTTCTTTGATTACCCTCTTTGGAACCTGAAAGTGTTACTGAAAAAAAGAAAATACAAAGAAAATGAAATAAAAAAAATAAAATATAAAAAAAAGAGGAAAAATAAAGAGAAAACAAAACAAAATAGAAGAAAATAAAAAATAAAAAATAAATCAATGTTCCGTAAACTACGTTCGACTTGATTCCGAAAGGATACATAGGCAGCCCCTCTGGGGTTCAGTCATACAAAAATAAAAATCCAAATCCCCCCAAAAGTAAAACCGGGGCAGATGTTATAATGGTTCGGCGATAGTTTCACCCGAAAGGTTCCAAAGTTGTAATTTAATCCAAATATTTTTTACTCTAAAACCCTGTTCAAGCCCTTCTGATCAATTGGCAAAGAGGTTCAAAATGGGAAGATAGAGTTACTTGGATCTGATACAACAAAATGAGAAAATGAAATGACAGCCTTGTTAGTCAAGCACGCAAATAGCACTATAAGGCGATGGTGAGAAGAGAAATAAGAGGTCAGCTCGTGAAAATCCGCAATGGGCACCCCTGATAAAAAAGAGGATCCTCACAACCATTGGCATTGATAGAGTCCTGGAAAGGTTCCTTAATTTTGAGGCAAAAGTTGTGATGAATTTTTGATAGTCGAACGGTTTACACAGATCAGGCATCCAGTCCAAAAGGTATGTCATGTTCATTGAAGTCCGTATGTGCTCCAGATAAGTCCTTCTTTCCTTTCCCTGAAAGGGACACTTCTTGTTTTAAACTCATTCTCTATTCCATTGTCTGTTTTTTTTGAATCCCTTTCGGTCTAACTCTATTCCAAAACTAAGACAAATAAAGGATGGTATGACTGATTTATAGGGTTCTCATTTGATACAAGCTAATATGCAAAAAGACACCCAACCTCGTCAAGGTTATCAAGTTGACCTCGACTGGCCATGATGGCCGATGCTTTGAAATGAAAAGAAACTCCTAAAAATAAAGGAAATCAAAGTCAAATGCCCACAAAGGCAAAATAAAGTTGGAAAAGGTTTAGTCTCACGTGGCTAACTATCTCGGCAAAGATTTGAAAAAGGCCAAGGTACCCCAAATGCTTTGAAATTGAAGTTGGAAGAAAGAAGCCAGAAATGGAAGGTACCCTGAAGTTTTCGTTTGAGGTTTTTTCTGTCCACTCGAAGCCTTGGAGGTACAACGTCCAAGATGGTTGTAGATGTCCAGTCGTTTCATGTATGCAATGTTTCAGTAATGATGTGAATCCAGTATGTTAGCTATTCTTTATGTTTTTCTCTATTGAGTTTTATGTCATTTACGGTCTTCATTTTCAGATTTCAAAATACTTCCATTGCCTTGCTTTTACTAAATTTTGATTGACTTAATCTGTTGAGAACTATTTCCTTTATTAATAATTAAGGGAACTCACCTCCTAATCCATGGCATTGTATGAATCTACAATTAAGAATTGACATTGAGAATTAGAGCTAAAAGTAGACTTCACTTCAAATTGTTATGTGTTGTTTAGTACTGTATCATAGGAAATCCAATAAGGTTACTCATTTGTCTTGTTATAAATTATTTTAAAACTATTTTACTTTTGTTCATATATCATGTTTTGTTGTCCATTTTAGTGTTTTAGTATTCTTATTTTTATTTATAGTTGCTTTTGGATGATTGAATGAGTATCATGATAAATTGGGGCTTTAATTTAATAGGCCAAAATACCCATTATATAAAGCTTCAAGCACGCGAGACCAGTCCTATAAGACAACCAATTTGTGGTTGATTAAGAGAATCCGTCTTTAATATTAAAAGGTCGACTTAAACTTATAGCTTTATTGTAATTCCTAATTATGAACTCTTGAATTGAAACGAATGCAAGCAATGGAATGATTCAATCACGCTTGAATGATTCAATCACGCTTAAAATCTAAGACTGACTATGATGATCAATTATTTCTTTACATCGATTCTTTTCCCATAAGTCATGATTTTACGGTGAATCTCTAATCTAAAAATACTTGTAGAATGTTTTTAGACGCATTTTAAGCTCTCATCGTGATTGTGTATATGTTCGCGTGACATAATTATGATTCTAAAATAAATCGAGGGATGCGTTCGCGCAACTTCAACCAAACTTTCTTAATAAGTAACAAAGCGTTATTAGTGGTGGACACGTTCGCGCGACATGATTTTTGACGCGCCAAAGGAAATGAGTATATGTACGCATAATACAATTCCTTCATTACGAATAATTATGCAACTAAAAGAGGTTAAAGGAATAAAAGGATAATTCTTAAAAATGAGTAGTTAAACAATTTAAGCCAAGTATAAATCACTAAGCGACCGTGCTAGAATCACGGAATCCGAAAATTTCTAACACCTTCACCCGGGTTAATAGAATTCCTTATCTACAATTTCTTGTTCGCAGACCTTTAGAATAAATTCAAAACTTCCTCGATTTGGGATTTAAAATAAATCGTGACTTGGGACACCAAATAAACTACTCCAAGTGGCGACTCTGATAAGTTAAATAATCCCATCTCGAATTATCATTTTAATTGAAAAAACTCCCTTATATACCCTTCAGTGTGTAAAAAGGGAGGTGTGACATGCTTCTCGATGGAGCATCACCGCCTTCACAAAAGGAGAAAGTTAGACTCAGAACAACAAGGATAAAGCACATGCGTAATTTTAAGGACAAGAACTTATTTGTTTAAAAAGCCTTTGGGCCTCATAAAAAATAAAATAGGCATCAGGATCGTGACCATCCTTGATCCTCGAAATACACTCCCGAAAAATATCACTCTTGTCATGGTCGTTCTCACATAAGGAGTCCTTATGGCCTGGGCATCTCGGATTGCCCTTCGGAGAACACCAGGCCCGACGGAGAATCATCCAATTGATTACCCCAAGTGATTCACTTGGGATATTATCCTGTCTTTGAAGGGCCTCGGAATTAGTCTCTTCGAGCTCACCCACCGAGTGTCCTGGGGATGAGACGCACCTTTTCCACCTAATGGTTTGGAGACTTTACTCGAGCTACCCTCCAAAATTTCATTAGTTCAAGATTGAACCGTGTCTGTCGCCATCAGTTCAGTGGCCTTCGAAGCATCAGTGCTTCTGCTTTTCAGAGCTACCAATAGGCAGTCATCGTCTTCTCCCTCTTCATCCTTATCCCGAAGGCGTTGGGCCATTCCTGGAGATAAGGCCACGGTATCAGCCTTAGACTTTTGAGCCCTACTCTTCTTTTTCTTTGGGGAATTTGCACGCGACCCCTCTTCCTTTTATTTTCGTCGATGGGCTTTAAGATTTCTTCTTCACCGGGCGGGGGTGGCCACATAGCAACAGCGTCTCCGAGACCTGCATAAACATAAAGTAAGTATTTCACTAAGAAACACAAATATGCAAACAAAAGAACTCCTCATGGTTTTTGTCGCCAAGTCACGCCAGCTGCGTTTCGCATATGAAGAAGTAGAGGCCAGTTGCCGAGCCGAGCCTACGGGGTTCGGAACCATACCAGGAAACCAAGCAACATTTGCATCATCTGAAAAGGATTGGATCGGGAAAGTGATGAGATCGAGAAAGAGAAGGAAAAGCAGAATATTAAGTCACTATTGATAATCCTATACTTATGTTCATGTTCCATTTCTCAGCAGGAATTGGGTCGGAGGTCCTAATTCAAAAAAACTGGCTCATCCATCCCCTGTCCTTGTCCTCATTGATGCTGGAGAAGAGAGATTTCGTGGATCGAAATTGCAGCTTTATCAGTCCACCTTGATAAAGGCGAGGGCTATATAGCCTGATCAGGTGGTCGAGGGTAAGAGGCATCCCCTTGAGCAGGCTCGAGAAGTATTTGATTAGATTGACGATGTGCCAGAATGAAGGGTAGATCTGGCCAAGCATTGTCGCGCCCCCTTTTCCTCCACGAAAATCGGGTTTATGACATTTGGGAGGACAACTCATTCCTTTTGGGAATTGGGTTTAATTTTGAAGAGTCGTCACCTAATTATTAGTGTGCATTATGACACTGAGGAGAATTTGATTTGAGTAACCAGAGATAGGGTAAGGGCTTGAAATTATTCTAAGGGGAAGGTATTAGCCACCCCTCAGAATCCACTAGTATGGTTCCCGGCCAGACTATTATTGTGAATTTTAGGTGCAAATAACATGTAGACAAATAAAAACTTCAGATAAGAGGGGATTTTCACATAAGGGTTTGCAAACAAATAAAGTTGGAGAGAACTAAAAGAAAGCTGCTTTTTTCCTTAAAAAAAACAAAGAATGAGTTTGAAATTCCTTTGAAAAAGACAAGAAAGAAGGGAAAGGTGGTCCTAGGTTTATTAACAATATGGATCACCTCACACAATGCCTGGTAATCATTCTTCAATGAGGGGATACACGTGGCATTATAGGGTGGTCATCATATCCGTATCTACCATTCCCACCCCGTTAAGGTACTAAAGCGCGTAATGGTCTCATTTACTTATTGCATGCTATTACCCATCCCAATCCTATCAGTCCCGGAGGCATTTATGACTGCTAATCCTAAAGGAGAGGGATATTAGGCTTTTTCGTGGTTTTAAAGTTAAAAATTCTAAGGCGACATACAAAACATGTATAACAAGTTGGGGGAAAGCATATAACAAGCAAAGGCTTAGATAAACCCCTTTTACACAAAGAAGCACATAATGTAGCATGACTTACACATACTAGTTAAGGTCAAATTAAGTACTAAACATGAGAGGGACTTAAAAGTTGAAGCAGACTAATTTATTACATAATTCAGATAGGAAGCCCGACTCAGGCTTGCCTACTGGTTGTAGCTTATTAACAGAACTGATTTAATTTAAAACTTTATCCTAAGGCTTGCCTAAGTGCTGGACAAGGATCCTATAGGCATGGTATCTACTGAACTCATAGAGCAATGAAGCAACATGGTCTAAAATGAACTGAATATGTACTGGTTTTAAAAGGGAAGTCAGATTATTAAAAGAAATGCAAATTTTAACGAAGGTTATGAATTCCATAGCACTGTTGTTACTGCTTTTAGTTCCACATGTGAATGAAGCGGCTCAAATTCGATTGAGGGTTCCTATAGGCATGCTTTCTACGCGTAGTTGATTTTGAATATGGTATAATTGCAGGAAACTTGTTTCAAAGACTTATGAACATGATATCTGGGTGCTGAATTTTTGAAAACCTATGAACATGATTTCTAAGTGCAGAAGTTGTTTGGAAAACCTATGAACATGATTTCTATATGCATAAACTGTTTGAAACCCTATGTACATGATTTCTCTATGAACAAATTATTCGAAACCCTATGAACATAATTTCTAAATGCAAAATTACTTTAAGAACCTATAAACATGATTTCTATATAATAGAAGTTATTCAAAAGTACATATAGGCATGATTTCTAAATGCAGAAATTACTTTAAGAACCTATGAACATGATTTCTATATGCAGAAATTATTCAAAAGTACCTATAGGCATGATTTCTAAATGCATAACTTACTTTAAGAACCTATGAACATGATTTCTATGTGCAGAAATTATTCAAAAGTACCTATAGGCATGATTTCTAAATGTAAAAAATACTTTAAGAGCCTATGAACACGATTTCTATATGCAGAATTTATTCAAAAGTACCTATAGGCATGATATTTATCCTTTTTGGAATACATAGTTACCTGCCATTTTCACTAGCCATCCCCAAGAGTTTATTACAAGTTATTACAACCCATGTTAAAGTAAAAAAACATCATAAATAAATATAAATATAAATACAAGTACAACCAAGGAGAGCCTGATTCAAACTTCATGTCTGAAATATGAGGTAAACCAACTCCATAAGATCATGATCCAAATCCTTTCTCCCATTTGAGTGTGTCAAAGTTCCCTAAGAGCTTCAAAAGGACTACGGCCAATGCTCACACCCAAATGTATTATTAGATTGGAACAAGTGAAGTGTAGAAGGGCCAACCCTCAAGTGTCCAAGTTTAGAGGGAACTCAAAGGGTCCCAAGGCAAGGTTCACAAGAGGGGGGCAGAACTTAAAGACTAAAAAAGTGTGCAGGTGCAGAATAGAGTGCTAGAACGGAAGAGCGAGAGGGAACCAATTACAGAATTAACAACTTCACACAAAAGGGATTCAAGGGTTGGGACTGATTGCAGAAAGCCCTTATGCTTGGGCATTAATTGATTCTGGGCATACATAATAATAGGGGGATGCTGTTATGCTCATAAAACCAACTAGAATATAAAGCATACAATGATAACATGAGGTTATGATCCCAGGGGACCAAGTTTAAGTCATAGATAACAATACTTTAATGCTTTCATGCCTCAAACAACCATCTGTGTCAAACAACTTAGAATACACAATAGAGGCAGAACAGGTGAAGGAAAATGCTAACACATACTGAATCAAACACATAAGTAGGTAGCCAGGAGGAAAAAGGTGTTAAATAAACACATGCTGTGATGCTGAATCATAATTAAAACATACCAGTTTAATGAAAGCAAATAGAGAAAGAAGCAGGCAGCAGGACTTGCAAACAGGCCACAGTACAAGCAGAAAGAAAGAGTATTTTTTGAGTGTATGTGTAAGTTCAGAAAACCATGAGTGATTATGTGTAGAAAACTAAGAGTCTTCGTGTATTTATAATGTGAAGAATAGACAGAAACAAGGTAAGAAAATAATTAAGGAACTGAATATCAATTAAGAATCAAGACTTCCTTTAATTAAGGAATTCAGATTCAAATGGTAAAAACTATTTAAGGAAAGAAATTAATTAAACATCTTGTGCAAAGTAGGCAATTAGGGGTAAATACATAGAGGTTTTAATTAAGGGAGGAATTTTGAAATATACACGGTTAAAACAAATAAGGTAAGGATCCATCAGTATGCAAGAAATCAAGGAGGTCCGAGATTTTGTAAGCATTGGTCCATGAATGAATCAAGTCAGGAAAACTAAGGAAATCCTTTGACTCAAATCGAGTAACAGGGAAGTCAACAAACATGGAAAGGAATCATCAAACTTATACAAAGGAAGTCTGGAATCAATCACAATTGACATCTATTTAGAAAGGAAGTTCAACATATATAAATAGTACATAAGTAACATGCATGGGAGGCTGAATTTAGGACAAAGTAAAAGTGTCAGGCAATTGCAAAATAAGTAAGTAGTAGACTATAGGAATATAGTAATAGAGTATCAAATAGCATGCTAAAAGGGGTCAAGTAAAGGTCTTATAGAGTTTAGCAAAAGTCAGAATCATACGAAGAAACAAAATTGAAGCAGTGATTTTGAAACTTAGTGAAGCAGTAGATGAAACAACTCCAGGAAATCAAATAAATCCAAAAGATTAGGGTTTTTGAAATCAAGCAAGTTCATAGATGAAGCACAAGAAAATCACTTAGCCAATGGTCTCAAAACTCGGATGAACCCCCAAATTTTAGGGGTTTTGCCATCAATCGAGTGTATAGATGAAAGGGCAAATAATCAAGGCGTATAAATACTGACGGAACGGTCTTCAGAAATCTCAGAAAGAAATTAAGACTTTTAACATGCATCTTTCAGTAAAAGGAACATATAAGAATCAAAGTAGGAGAAACAACATAAAATACAGCGGAAGACACTACATTAGAAATATAGTAGAAGTAACGACACAAGAAATATAGTAGCATAATAGAAGAACCCATAGGAAATACAGTATAAGAAACACATAAGAAATACAGTAAAACATGCTAAAGATCAGAGAAATTTTAAAGGACAACTAGATGAAACCCTAAATCGAAAAAAGATGAAGGCTCGGAAGGTGTAATTTTGAAAGAACTTTGAGAAAAATGCTTAAGAGCTTAGAGAAAACACAAATATACAATGGATCTAAAAGAATCGGAAAAACCTCGAAGGGCTAGGGTTTCAGAAGAATCCAAGTAGTGAGAAAGGCTTGGAAAACTCACTGATCTGAGCCGGAGAAGTTGAGATTAGGCTCGAATGACCATGGCTGGCCGGAGCGAGGTCGGAGATGGCCATAGAACTCGAGCCAATTGAAGTCTGGACCAAGCTTCTTCATGGTCAGATCTTGAAACCACAATAACCAGGCATGTCGGAGCCATAGGAAGCTGGTATAAGACTTCCATAGCCTTGGAAACTATGGATTCTGTTGGGTTTTAGGACGGAAGTGGTGGAAGACGGCTAGGGTTTGAGAAGCTTCGAGAGAGTTTGAGAGAATGGGGTGTTCAAAGGCAGCTGATGATGCCAAATGAGTAGTGTTTGGGGGGTAACGGGTAATTAAAAATGGAAAGGTTAAAAGGTGGTCGTTGATCATTTTGATCAACGACCTGGATTAAACGTGGAAGTCGGGCGGGTCGTTTAAACAGGTTATGGGTCGGGTAAATTAGGTAGTTGGGTTGGGTAATTGGGTCTGAAGTTGGATTTAATTGGGGCGTGGGTTGGTTCAATTTAGGCTAACTTAGAAAGCCAAAATCTAGCTATATGTTAAATAGCCTCTTTTTCCCATTTAATTTATAAAAAATAGTAAATAAATTTTTAAAAAATAATTAAAATTACTAAGATAACTTATAATATATAATTAATAATTTAAAAATATACAATCCTATTTTATAAATATGAGACGAGTTTAAACCTAAAAATGACTAGTATTGCAATTATACACAGTTTAGTTTTAAAAATACTAAATAAATTTATAAAAATATACAAAATTTATTTTAGCTATATTTTAGTATAAATATGAGAATAAAATAAAGAATAACCAAAATAATAATTTTGGGGATAATTATTGGGTTTTTCTTGATAAAATAGGGCAGTAAATTGGTTTAAATTTTTTTGAAAAATTAAGAAAAATATTAAAACCTTGGGATGTACTTATATATGCCTATATAGGCTATTTTGAAGGTATTTTGTATATTTAAAAAAAATACAGGGAAAAATTGGGTATCAACAAGCGTCACCTGTATTGTTGGCACAAATCGAGAATCACTGGGTCTATGGGACCTAGTGGGTAGGTATACACGCTTAAGTACACTGCTTTATGAGTAGTGATATCCTTTTTAGGGGAAGGGATCACCACATCTTTGTTCTCCCAGCTGCAATCTTTTTTCACCTGCTCAAGCTCACTTTCGGTTATCTAGCAGATGTATCGGGACATGGGCCTATATCGGCCTAGTGTAGATGCAGGTTTATTGATTTTGAAATTGGAAGTTATTTTGCATGGACTGCGAATACACTCCTCGATACGAGGTGGCACTATCGTTCTACTTCTAGCCGGCCGTGATGATAAAGAGGCTTTTTCTTTCTAAGGAACAGTTTTAGATGTTTTAGCCATTGCGGTTTATAAATTCAAAAGAGGAGAAAGAGTAGATGTTGTAGTAAGATCAAATTGAGAAGAAGGTGAATTCAAAGAAGTTGAAGGAGCTAAAGAGATTTCAAGAATAATTTGAGAAGTAAAGTTTGCAAAAATTATGAAGTTGGCCTATTTATAGAGGCCAATTAATCTTGTTGGGGAAGCCAAATAGCCGACCATCTGCCGCCTCCAATTAATGACCTTGGGAGCTACGCGAAAGCGACTTTTCAATCACTTCAGCCACTAACATCACAAGATTGACATCATGGCCGAAGAGTCGGAGCATCGAAGATCAAATCATTTCTTATCATTTTATTCTAGAAAATGTGGGGACTATCTATATACAGTCAAAATCAGGTATGCCCGATTTTTCGAGCTCAAGGGGTCTCCTTAATCCCGAGTTCGGGATAGATCGAGGGACCAAGATCGAGCTCAATGACAGAATACGAGGCTCGAAGAATTAAGTGTTCGAGGAATGCCGGAGCCTAATGTGACCGGCCTCAAAATAATGTCGTTATGGATTTGTAACAAAATAAGCAAGATTTCTGCCACGTTCCCAAGATCATGGCGTAAATTTCGGAATAAATTTGTACGAATCCGTACTAGGAGGTTAGACAGTTGTCCCAATAAAATTCTTTACTGTAAATAGAAATGTGCCTTATTTAAGGTTCCCCTATTATATAAAAGGGACCTCAATCATTTGTAAAGATCATCTAATCATTGGCAAAGAATATACTCTCTTACTTTTTCGCTCATTGTTCATTAGAATTGTCCTTTAGCTTTATTATTCTTGCTTTATTGTTTTTGGTCCATCTCGAGGTCACTTTGGCTTGAGGTTGATACTACTTTGCAGCACTGATTCACCCATTTCTTTCATTTATACGTTATACTTCTTGATTATTAATTAGTATTGAATTAAATCACATATCTTTAAAATTACAAATTAAATTGAATTGTTATTCTTATTTTCAAGGTAAACAAAGTGCACATTAAAAGATTTATGAATGGTTCATTGTATCTTAAGAGTAGGACTTAATTTGCTATTCACACCTGGGTGGCTACGGAAATCTACTCGGAAATTATTCGAAAAGGTTAGAGATGATAACACTAAGAACACTTAATAACAAATAAGATGCAATAATCAACAATAAAAGAAGAGACGAAAATTTTGAATGTGAGGCACGCTAATAAAGATAGCTCTGGTGGTAATAAATCAAGCAATATTGTTCGAAATTTCCATATTTTTCTTTATCCTTTAATTTCCTTAAGATTCCTGCAAGGAATGCATGCTTAGGATAAGATCGGTAATTGTTGGAGCCATCAAAATGGGCTTCCCCTTACGTCAGCCCAACCCAACTCGCTATTTGGATAGAGTTGGGTTGAAAATTTTGCGCCCATTTAAAATTGGGGCATTTGTATTTATACCCGCTTTTTGTGTCATGTTTTAACTTGTGTTTTCTTTGCACAAAAAATTAAAAGCGTACCCGCTTTTTCGCATAACTTCAGCATACGGGGCTGAAGTAGCAAAGGCAATCACGCAAAACTTCAACATTGTAGTAGACGGGCCCGAACTTCAGTTCTAGAGCTGAAGTTTTTGTTTTGTAGCTGGCGAACTTCAGCTCTAGAGCTGAAGTTTTTATTTTGTAACCGGCGAGCATTAGCTCTAGAGCAGAAGTTTTATTTTTTAGCTGGCGAACTTCAGCTCTAGAGGTGAAGTTTTATTTTGTAACTGACAAACTTCAACTCTAGAGCTAAAGTTTTTCTGATTTGCTCTTGTCTCCCACATGAAAATGTATAAGCATCTATATTCATCTCTAATTATTTATTTCACAGTTCCATCTTACATAAAAGACTACTAGCTTCTACTGAATTCATGTCGAATCGAGGAGGACAGGTAGACGTGCACTTTATTTTTAATATTTTCAAAAAGTTACATGCTAGTTTGTTACCTAGTAAATAGTTCTGGAAGATAAACTCTTAATCGAGATCGAAGAAGTGGATTAAGAGTTTTTGTGTCTGTTTGTTGTTAAAGATGTTCTGTCAAGTTTTTGGTAGGAGTTTGGGTAGTTAAGCTTTCTTCAAATAATGCAATCGTGTGGGCTGTTGCACGGACGTTCGTCGCTGTTATGCCTAGGTCTCAATTCAAGTTTGCATACTGTTATAACAAGCAAGTCAATTCTTAGATGCAAATTGAACATGTTGAATTTATGTTAGAAAATACAAAGGCATTAAATTAGTTCAGGCATGGAGATAAGCAGAGTCAATTATGGAAATTGGATTACCAAACCCCCCCCCCC